>RDPX01000016.1:2618958-2660361 GCA_003991215.1 Morbakka virulenta
TGGATCTTTCTCTTTACCACCAACACTCAAAACATCATTTTCATCAGCATCAAGTCCAACTCCAATTCCAATCACCTTTATTCCTTTCGAGCGTAGCTCGTCTGATGGCATTTTCAAATCTTCTTTTGATTTCTTGTTCAAAAATACAACCAACACCTTTTCTGCGCCTTTTCTTGAATTTTCTCCTTGCAACATTTCTTCACCGGATTTCAATCCCAAATCAATTCTGCTATCTCCTATGTAACTGATAATATCTGGTAATTTAGATTTAAATGAATCCACTGTCATTCCAGGCCTCATCTCAATTACAACAAGTGGCTTATCTGGTCGTGATTGGACAGCACCCATGCGTAAATTGATCTTCTTTTGAACAAATTCATCAATCATTTTCTCAATGATTCCCTTTTGCAGTTCCATATCCAATGGTGCATTTCGTCCTGAAAATCCGACGATGAACACCATGTCTTGATTATAAGGATTCGCTAAAAGAAAAATGCGTCTGTTAGAAACAAAATCCTGATCACAAAAGTTAAACGTAATTAATAATTTAAAAGTATGTTAAAATCTACTTGAAGGTAACAAGGTAAAATAGTTATACTTTCCTGAGACCATACGGAAAGAAGTGAAGTTGTCAAAGCAATAACAGCTAAGTCAAACTGTGCAAACCTACAAACATGAGAAAGGGAAGAGAGAGAGAGGAAGGGAGAGTCACACACACACACACACACACACACACACACACACACACACACACACACACACAGATATCATAGCAGTTGATGAACGTCTTGGATATGAGAAGTAAATGACTGAAATAACTGAAACAAGTAAACTGCTTCAGGTATTCGGGATCCAATCCTGCTGAAAAGGGTACACGTCCGAACGCCATTGTGTGTACAGTGAAACAAGCCTGGACGAAGCTGAAGGAACTATCTTTAGTGGACGAAGTCCCATACACCTTTAGAATACAAATCTGTAATTAGAATCATATTCCTATGTGAAGCAGAATGCTGCAATGCCCGAAGTAAAATTAATCAATCACAGAAGACAGCAATTAAAATGGGGAGTTGAAGGAATTGTGGTGAGGGGCAGAAAAAAATTGAAAATATTAGAGTGATTTAGACATAGCAAAGATAATTCGAAAGGTTTGTGTAGAGCGTAAGAAAAAAGGGAAAGAGAGCCAGAGACTTGTGGATGACAAAGGCACCAGAAGGGAGACCATGAAGCAGACCACGAATCAAATGGAAATAAACTGTACATGAAAGAAAAGGCTACATTAAACATAAGTAGATTAAGAACAATAAAAAGAAAACCTGACCCATTTGAAAAGGGCTGAAAAATGAAGAGGATGAAAAAGAAAAAGAAGAAAAAACTAATTGTTTATTAAGGATAATAGCTTGTTTCAAAAATTTCATAAAATAGACTTAATTTGGAAATCTGAAAATGGATGTTTTAACAGCAAGAAGCAATGTCTTGTTAGGTCCTACGCAAATAGAGCCCCTTCAAAATTTTGTGCCTTAATCTCTAAAAACATTTCTAAAAAGTGCATTAAAAGGACCATGAACATATATAAAACAATACCTGGACACCCCAGTCCTTGCAACGTACATAAGAAGCAATAAATTCCTTATAAAAATTGGAATTCATTTTGCAGGTTGTACAAAATACAAATTGTCAAGTACAATTTATTCGAATCAAACTAAAAAATCATTATTAATTATAATTACTGTATTATTATATTAGATAATTATTATATACATAATTATATATAATTATTATACATTATATACCCTAATTATTATAAATTATTATTATGTCCTAAAATCTTTACTTGTTCACTGCCAACTGGCAAAGCTTAAACCTCTAAGCAAAAACCTTTTCTAAAAACATGCATGCTTAAATGTTATATAAACTGATCAAAAGAGACAAATATCTCAGAAATAACTGGCATTACAAATATATGTTCTACATCAGTTTCATGATACCAAACTGAATTTTCAAAACCCTTATTGCGAGCCTCAGTGACACCAATCGTGAGTGAAAAACGATAGTTTCATTTTTACTATTCGAATTACCTGTTGCCTCTCCAACAGCTTTGGATACAACTGGATGTGTCTTGGGAAGGTCATTTTCGGAACCAACGGCTGCAGCGTCATCTTCATCCCCAGAGATATCAAACAATTCGTCCTTTGGTATCTTATCACCAATGCCTATCGCCACAATACGGATTCCACTCTCACGAAGATTCTTTGCTGCTTCCTTTACTTTATCACTTGTATCTTTGCCGGCTGTAATAAATACCATTACTTTTGCAGCATCTGGTCTACTGCCTTGTGCAATATCAAACCCTTCCCTACCCAGTTGTTCCAATGTCACGTTGATACGTCGTGGACCTCTTATCAAATGGTTTTCCCGCAAATGTTGAAAAATGGCATTGATGTCATTGCCTTTTGACAATGGCAAACCAAGTTTCGCGTCCTTACCATACCACACGAGACCAATTACAGTCCTGTTATCGCCGATCTTATACATCTGGATATCCTTTTTGATAAAGCTCTTAATAGCATCAATGATGTCCTTTGTTACACCAGTTGAAGTATCAATGGTATATATGATGTCAACTTTCTTGTCAATTCCTGGAAAAGAATAGAGAAGACAGTTTTAACGTTGTTTGAAATTATATACAAATAACAGCAACAGCAATATGCAAATCTGTAATCTAACGCAAAAGTTNCTACCCAGTAGTTCCAATGTCACGTTGATACGTCGTGGACCTCTTATCAAATGGTTTTCCCGCAAATGTTGAAAAATGGCATTGATGTCATTGCCTTTTGACAATGGCAAACCAAGTTTCGCGTCCTTACCATACCACACGAGACCAATTACAGTCCTGTTATCGCCGATCTTATACATCTGGATATCCTTTTTGATAAAGCTCTTAATAGCATCAATGATGTCCTTTGTTACACCAGTTGAAGTATCAATGGTATATATGATGTCAACTTTCTTGTCAATTCCTGGAAAAGAATAGAGAAGACAGTTTTAACGTTGTTTGAAATTATATACAAATAACAGCAACAGCAATATGCAAATCTGTAATCTAACGCAAAAGTTGTTTTCTTAAACAAAGTTTCAAAGAAAATTACTTCCGCATTGATTCTACCAGGTACCAAAGTGACTAATTACTACAGCCAAAAGCTCTGGCTGCGGTAAGTTATCAATTTAGATCCATAAAAACTATAACCTTATCAACATCAATTTCCAGTATTTTCTTTACTGATTATGAGGTTTCCACAAGGAAATCAGCAGTTGTTTTCCTTATATTGCAAAGAATAACTTAAAACCTTAATTTCAAAATTACAAAAAGTCCAGTAAAATACAACTTACACTTCAGCTTTTGGTTTTTGTTAAAGATTAATGTAATTAAATTATTAAAACATAAACATGGACGTTTCATCGTAACACTTAGAGGAAGAGTGACAACAGTATGTTCTCATAAACGATTTAAAAAAATAAACCATTACAGTTATACTACGAATACGAAAAGATATCAAAGTTGACAGGACAAGTGACTCACTTCGATCGACCAAATTGGGTCATTTTTCACTTCGTAAATATTGTTACTGTTATCATTGCAAAAAATAAACTAATGGAAAATTTCTTCAATTCCCTTAACAGTTTTGACAACTCCTTTACAACAATGAGAAGAAGTAGAACTTTAGATATCAAGGTATCCAAGTTTGTCGGTTATCAAAATAAGTTCGCTTAAACGGTTTTAATCATTGCATGGTATAGGAACAATATTACTCATTAGTCTAAAGAAGCAATGAACTAAAATCATTGCCTAAATAACCTAATTTACAATTTGAAAGTAGCGCCAAAAGCCTCAAAAATAGCTAGTTCAATAGTTTATGCGTTTTGTTTGGTTACTCTTTCAACAATCCATTGTTAATATTTCATATTCAACTACATACATCTCTATATCAAAAGGGATGCGTATTTTACATACATACATACACATACACACAGATATATAGATATATATTTAGAGAGATTTTTACACAGTTTTGCAAAATTTTGCAGTAACTTAAAGATTCATGTTTCTTGAACAATTATCATGATTGCCATTGAAAATTAGAATTGCGATATATTATATTGTACAATGCTAATCAATATCCATATGGGAATTGCGCCTAAATAAACATACATTTTATATGCAAATGTCAAATTTGTTCCTCTGGCGGCATTTGCTTATTAATTCGTTCTTTTTGTTTAGCAATTCCTTCAAGTCTGATCTAATAGTAAAACCTTTTTTCGATAAACAAAGATAACAGCGTCTTGAACGACAATTTGTGTAGTGTTGCTCTTCTAGTTATAGGCCATTTTTTGTGAAAAGTTTTGTCTTCATCTTTCAATTTCCTAATGCCTTTTGAAATTTAAGAATCATTTCTATATTTCAAATGGCTGAAAGACTTGGTGTGGTTATTGTAGTGGTATTTGAATTTACCCTCTGATGTTTTGTAGTATACTTATTCTTATATCTTATTCTCGTCAGTAGTGGCTTCTACCTTATAGATTATATTGTAGTTGTACATTCGCCAAATAGCGGGCATTTAAATTTCTTCTTGCAATTTCAAGGTACAGCTGATTTGGTTTGGTACTCACTTAAAAATCTTGCTGTTCCTTTGTTTGACAACTTCGGTCATATTTAGAGTACATGGTGTGTGGGTGTATATGTATAAAATATGGTTGAACCCATTATTTGACGCTAATGTCAAATTTAACCTCGGAAAGTTGTTTATACATTTAATTAAAGCATTAACTTAAAATATAAGGGAGTAGGGCCAGGAAATACAAGGTAGTAGTTCAGTATTCCGATCCACTTATAGTTAAAAGGGCATGTTTTGCTGCTTCTGCAGTACTGTAATTATATTATATTACGAAGATATTTTTTGAAACAAATTTGTATAGACATTAACAGCAATGAAAGAAAGTTTTAAGGTTACTTTACCTTAGCTGTATCTATATAGTCCAGCTAAAAAAACATGTAGAAGTTTATGTTCCAAAACATGGGGAGTCCCATTGGAAGGAAATTGCTGTTACTGTTGCTAATAAAGAAAGGTACATCATCAACGTATGATAAAAATGGTTCTTCTTCTGTTTTGCCACAGCCAGAGGAAATGCAGCCTTAATATAAAGTATCCAACTCTTTTCTGGCAGTTACCTCTATATAATGTAAAACCTGAAGCTTGAACTTCTTTTCTTGTTAATACGTATATTTAGTATATTTAGGAAACACTTGGGAAAACTGTTTGGGAAACACATTACCCGTAAGGAGTATGAAAGAAAATATGCAGTTTATTCTTTAAGTAGCAATCTCAAGACTTTGTACTACAGTATTTTCTATACATACCACAGGGTCCCTTGCGTGAAACCTCTAGGTCTTTCTTTTTCTCGCACGATTCTTGTTTCAAATAGCATTCACTTGCGTACGATCGTCCATCACTACCGCACACTGCATTACCTGAATTATCGTCTTTACAATTTGGACACACGCATACCGCAGTGGCGTCCGCTCTCGATAAGCATTTGCTATTGAATTCGCACACCAATGACTTGCAGGGGTCTTTAAATAACAAGAGACATGGAAGAACATTATTATCACTAAGAGATATTATCAACATTCCAAGTTAATCAAAATCAAAATCAAGTACAACAAATACTAATAATTAATATTGGTGTGAAGTTCTGACTAAAAATTAACCTGGATGACAAAATAAAAGGACGTTTTCATCACAAGAGGGTGATATCAGCTGTTTGAAGGGTGCTCAGTACCGTTAAGTTTTGCATATAAGCCCTGGGGTTATATTCACTTACAAGTCTAATATTACGACTTACATGAGCCTTATATTCAGAAATGGCTGGCATAAAATCAGGACTTTTTGGTATCGTGTCCCTATTTCGTTTACGAGTTTAAGTGTCATAACAATGCATACAAGGATAGCTTGAACACTAATGTAAATACACTATGAACACGAAAAAGTGAGAAATGAAACCAACTTTCTTATTCTTGTTCCTGTCAGAGCGAATTTCAGACCAATTAACAAATAAGCCCATGGAATCATAATCAGGTAGGCTAACATTCAGAAAAACTAATTACTGTTGTGGCAACCATTTCACCTAGATTAGTCCCATCAATAAATAGCATGCAATACTCACAAGCTTAGCCACTTCTAGTGCAAATACTGTAGTATATAACGAGAACTTCATAAATAAATATGTTGACGGAATGATGTAAAGCAAGTTTTAAAAACCAAACAAAGAGTCACAGTCAATACGAAAAGAAGCTATGGCTAACAGATAGATAATTAGAGACACATATAAACTATACAGTAAATTACCTTTCCTAGCATCATTGGCGGCATTACGCGCATGATCATTAACATCGTCTTTGCCTTTGATCATAATTGGACCCTTATCTTTACCGCCTATATCTAACACATCATTTTCGTCTGCATCTGCTCCTACACCAACCACAATCACCTTAACTCCTTTTCCTCGTAAATTATCCGCCAACGATTTCAAGTTTCGTTTAGGTTTTTCCCCAATAAATACAACAAGCACTTTTTCACCGTCTTTCCGACCGGCATTACTAAACAAACTCCTTTCAGCTGCATTCATTGCAAGATCAATCCTGCTTTCACCAGAAAACAAAACAATATCTGAAAGTCTAGTTTTAAACCTCTCCGCTTTCATATTTGCTGTCATCGGTATTACTTCGAATGGATAAGGCCGGTACTGAATGGCACCAAACTGCAAATTAATATTTTTCTTAGCCAATTTATTAACCATTGCTTCAACAAATCTATTTTGCATGTCCAAATTATTGAGTCCTTTTGCTCCAGAGAAACCAACCAAAAACATGATATCCTGCTTGTATTCTTTTCCTAAAGTAAAAGAAAAACGTTTTAATACATCGACAACTAACGTTAATGAGAGAGAGAGGAGGTGTTTTTTCTCACGAAATAAAAAGAGATTTCTGTTCACAGAATAATGAAACCAACACCTTCAAGCAAAGCAGAGAATTTAGAAACTGACGATTACAACGATACTGTCACGCGCCTTAGTACTGTATTTGTTAAGCATTACAAAAAAATTTCGGCGCTTACGCTATATACTTTCCGCTATATATTGTAACATTCTTCCATCACAACTGACCGCTAGAAAAGCATTGGTCTCATCCAGATATCGTAGACTTCAGCAGGATTCTTTTGGTGAAATGTTTTTGTTTATGAGCAACCAAGCAAATTTTCTCCCTCTTTTCTATACTACCAATACTAATCTGAACTATCTTACAAATCCCACCCTTACTATTCATTATGTCTTCTAAATAAAAAATTTGTTAGGCATCTTCGACCTCCTCCCTGTCGATGACATTCCTCGTTGCAGGTTTCCCTCCTCTTCTTCCTATGCACAACAAACGTTAATTACCATATTAAGACTTCTTAATCTTAAACATCTCCCATGTACCCACGAGGAGCATCATGTGCACTGAGTTAATGCCAACTTCCCTACTATAAACACCACATGGGTGCCTGTTTGATTACCCCAGCTCTCCTGCTTCTTCTTCTGTTATCATCAGCTTAGTCGTCCCTATGTTAACTTTTTACTCAAGCTCTTTCCATTGTCTCTTTTCATTCAATAACACGTGCTCAAACTTTTCCTTGGCCTCTGGTGTTTAAACGTGGCCTAAACAACCCTGCTGATAATAATAATAATAATAATAATAATAATAATAATAATAATAATAATAATAATAATAATAAATAATAATAAGAATAATGATAACAATAATAATAACTGACAAAAGAAATAAAAACAGGAAAAACAATTCAAAATGGCTTTTCGTGAAACAGATATTCTATTAAATAAAAAGTAACAAAATATCTGACACAAAACAATGTTTTACTCGTGTATTATTATTATTATTATAATTATTATTACATTATTATATTATAATAATATTATTATTATTATATGTTTATTATTATTATAATTTATTTATTTATTTATTATAATTTATTTATTTATTTTTTAGTATATTATTATTATTATATAATTTGTGATCACTTAAAACTACTGACAAAAGAAATAAAAACAGGAAAAACAATTCAAAATGGCTTTTCGTGAAACAGATATTCTATTAAATAAAAAGTAACAAAATATCTGACACAAAACAATGTTTTACTCGTGTATTATTATTATTATTATAATTATTATTACATTATTATATTATAATAATATTATTATTATATGTTTATTATTATTATAATTTATTTATTTATTTATTTATTATAATTTATTTATTTATTTTTTAGTATATTATTATTATTACATAATTTGTGATCACTTAAAACTACTGACAAAAGAAATAAAAACAGGAAAAACAATTCAAAATGGCTTTTCGTGAAACAGATATTCTATTAAATAAACAGTAACAAAATATCTTACACAAGACAATGTTTTATTCGTGTATTATTATTATTACATTATTATATTATTATAATAATAATATTATTATATGTGTGTTGCTTACAATAAAAAAAACCTCGGCGTTCTCATATTACTCACATAAAAACCCAAATAAAACGAATTCATAGTGGATGTCAACCGTTAGTTAGTAACAGGTTATATTTAATAATGCACTTAAACCCACCCACCACCACCACCACCACCACCACCACCACCACCAGCAACAAAACATTATCAGGATGAAACACAGGTGCATATCGGTGCGGCACTATGCATCACATATCTTTATGCTACAATACAACTCCGCAGCATCCGAGGCAAAAACAATATGGAGTTTTTCAAAGATTGCAAATAAGACTGTTCTTATTGTACTACACAAAAAATATTTCTGATGCGAGAAAACAAGTAAGAGAGCATTGTTATAGCAAATTTATCCTTTTTGCATGGTTTTCTACCAGGGTAGGTTATGCAAGATAGAAAAAAAGTCCCATAGAAGTATATCAGAGCATGGGTTTACAGAAAGAGGCAATGGTCACCACGTTCTTTGTGGTAGATTAGGTTAAAGTCTAATAACGATACACAAAAAAAAAATCGGGGTAACTTCTGACGACTGTAAACAATAAAAAGCAGATGCATATTAAAAAAGAAAGAAAAGAACTTCGTGTGCATGGCTAAAATTTTCACGGCTGCATAAAGAAGCATGTTTTAACACGCTTCTACTAGCAAATTTTGATCAAGATATGAATACTAAATCTTTGCAAAATTTGACATTTTTCGCAGCGGAAAAGAACACTTCACAAAACAATCTATAGGTTCCCTGTGTAACAAGCATTTTACTGCTGTAAGGTTGATCTAAAATTATTATATTTACTAACCTGCTGCTTCTCCAGCAACCTTTGATACTACAGGATGTGTTTCAGGAAGATCTTCCACTGAGCCAACAGCAGCAGCGTCTTCATCATCTCCAGTCAAATCAAATAATTCATCCTTTGGCATTTCATCGCCAATCACAACTGCAACAATTCGAATTCCTAATCCCAAAGTTCTCTGTGCTTCTGCTTTGATTCTGTCACTTGAACCTTTGCCTGCACTGAAAATTACAGCAAGTTTGCCAGCATTGGGTCGGCCTCCTATAAAACCTTCATTTCGTAGGTATTCCAACGCTCTGTCAATTCTCCTAGGGCCTTTTATCTGCTCTGGTTTATTTAAATGCTGTATAACAATCTCTCTTTTGTAGCCATTTTCTAGTGATAATCCCACTTTAGCATCTTCCCCATACCAAACAATGCCCACAACGGTCTCATTGTAAGCAATATTGTACATCTTAATGTCGTTCTTGACAAAGTCTTTCATCTTTTGAAGTACCTTCTGTGTAACACTATCCGATGTATCGACAACGTAGACTAGATCTAATGGTCCAGCAATACCTAAAACGGATTGAAATGAAAATTCAACAAGTAAATTTTGGGTTTAAGGTGAGGTTATGGTTTGCTCAATGCCAATCTTACCCATAAAAGTAACACCAACTTCATAGTTTAAACCAAAATGTCTTAATTGAAAAAAACAATCGTGGCATTGTTGTATCATGTAATTATTAATAATATGCTTAATAAAAGACGATCAGACTTCGTACTAAAACGAAATCCCCTAACCACACCCAAGGCGATCACCCTACCCCTTACATCCGACAGCGGTATCCAGAAAGTGAACAGGTCTAGCTTTGCTACGTATTCCTTAACCTGAGTTGTAAAGGTTAAAATATATTAGTAGGAGAGTACATGTCCTTCGTAATAAAAGTTTCACACAAAAAAAATATTTTCCTTAAATTAATTAATTTAATTTCTAACTTACCACAAGGCCCTTCCTTAGCAACTTCAATCTCTTTTCTTTTGTCACATGACTCCTTTTTCAAATAGCAATCATTAGCGTACGACCTTGCATCACTCCCACATACCGGCTTGAATGGCTTAGCACCTTTACAGACAGGGCAGACGCATTTTCCTTTTCCATCGGCCTTGGCAAAACATTTGGCATTAAATTCACATTCAACAAACTTACATGGATCTAGAAACATGAAAAATTAAAATTTTCAAAAATGAGAATAATCTTTATTAAGGCTACTTGTGACTTTATCAAACGCCAAAGAAAATATCTAATTATTTTCTATGCAGTCGGGGGTATTTGTCTTCTTGTCTCTAGATCTTGGCAAAATAAAAAATGTAAGGGTATATATCAAACAGATGTAATTTGTTTATCTATCTCCTTGTTTTTCTATACAGAATCGACTTCCGTCATGGGAAAAAAAGGGACGGGGGGAGGGGGTAAGAGCTGGAAATTGACCTAGCATTCTCTTTTCCACAACTTAATATAATATAAATATATTAACAAATGTATATGAAATGCCATCAACAACAGTGCTCTACCACATTAAAACGTAGGAGCTATCATAAAACTCAGAGTACTGTAAAGTTAGAGTTTTTCTTACTCATACATCTGATTATATAATATAAATATATAAAACAAATAAAAAACTAAAGACAGCATTACAAAAGACAAAAACACCGAAAGTTTATTACGGAAAAAAAAAGTTCTGCGGATACCTTTGGAGTGTTATAATGAAACACAAACATATTTTTGTATTGCAATGTATTGCAACATTACACGTAAGCAAATAATGTTCGTTGATCCATTATATTATGTGACTATTCAGCTGTGTGCTAATGTGTCTAAAACTTTCAAGCGTAGGCAAAATAAAACCAAATATATTGAAATATCGTCTGATAACTAGTTTTACCTTTCTTAGCATCGTTTGCAGCTGTGGTAGCAGCAGGTTTCACATCATCTTTGTTTTTAGCTATAATTGGATCTTTCTCTTTACCACCAACACTCAAAACATCATTTTCATCAGCATCAAGTCCAACTCCAATTCCAATCACCTTTATTCCTTTCGACCGTACTCGTCTGATGGCATTTTCAAATCTTCTTTTGATTTCTTGTTCAAAAATACAACCAACACCTTTTCTGCGCCTTTTCTTGAATTTTCTCCTTGCAACATTTCTTCACCGGATTTTAATGCCAAATCAATTCTGCTATCCCCTATGTAACTGATAATATCTGGTAATTTAGATTTAAATGAATCCACTGTCATTCCAGGTCTCATCTCAATTACAACAAGTGGTTTATCTGGTCGTGATTGGACAGCACCCATGCGTAAATGGATCTTCTTCTTAACAAATTTATCAATCATTGCTCCAATAATTCTATTTTGCACTTCTACATCTAACGGTGCATTTCGTCCTGAAAATCCCACGATGAACACCAAATCTTTGTTGTACGGATCAGCTAGAGAAAACGATACAAACAATACGCATTTAACCCAAATGATAACGGTTACGTCTAAAGACTTTCTGCCATTTTGTAATAAAGCCAAACCACAAAAGCCAAACCCAAAATACCGCTCCTCACATTATGACACAATATTAAAAGCCAATTCATAATAATTCTATTAAAACCACAACAACAACCACCACCACCACCACTACCACCACCACTACCACCACCACTACCACAACTACTATTACTACTACTACTGCTACTACTACTGCTACTACTACTACTACTACTACTAATAATAATAATAATAATAATAATAATGATGATAATAATCATTATTATCATAATTGACAAAACCAGATCTAGAATTTGAGTATAATGAGCAAAATCTGATGTTAATAATGTTAGTGTTGATGAAACGAATAAAGAAATAAAAATTTAACTCCATGGACACGGAAGCAAGCAACTGAACTTATGAACTTTATGTCTAATGTTAATTAAAGGAATTTCTAATAATCGCTAATTTCTGGGCTTCAAACAAGTAGGATTCTAAAAGAAACAAATTTGTAGCTCTCGCTTTTTTTAAGACGAGTTTAACAATAACCCTAATAATGACGAAAACAATGATAGTGATGTTTACTATTAATTACTGTGATGATGATGATAATAATGATGTCGATGCTGACTAGGAAGACGACGACGAGGGGTACGAGGGGTACGAGGGGTACGAGGGTTACGAGGGGTTCGAGAAGAACGAACAGAACAAGGGGAACGAGGGGAACGAGGACGTGGAGGAAAAAGAGAATGGCGACGACGAAAAAATAATACAAAATATACAAAGTAACATGAAAGAAAGTGACAGAGTTAACGTATGTGAACGCAGAATAAGAGATTTCATCAAAATCCTTTTCGTAGCAAGTATGTTAAAACAACTGAAAAGACTTTGTGCTTCCCCGTGTAACTTGTGCATACTATGGGCTGAAGGTTCATATGCGTTACTAAAAAAAATTAGATACATACAAACTTAGAATGGGCTAACCAGACAAAATACAATATTACGATGTTGACTGTATTTTGTTACTAAGAAGTACAAACGGATCCGTATTGCGGCATTGATTATATTACTGTTCGAGGGAGCCACCCGAAAAGCAATGTTACCAAATACTGTAATAAAGAATCGAGGTATATAAAACGAATGCAGAAGTGCTGTTTAAACAGATCCAAAATAAGCTTTGCCAAGATCTGGAATACTGTATTATTAAAATGAAAAATAATAAAAGGATCGTTTCGAACTCTAGATGTACAAGAATGCAAAACGATTATCATAGTAAAAATTGCATGCTTTTAAAGAGAATATTGAAAGACATAAAATACAATAAGTCATATAATCAAAGTAGTGTCTGAAGCAATTACAGAACTGGATGGGCTGAAAGCTAAATAAAAATGGATAGAAATGGAATGGTGACGCCTTTTAACAAGCAAATATTGCCTTATGCTGGCAAAAACTAGCAGTGTGTATTGCAAGAGTAAAACGACTATAAGGAAAGCAAGGATAAGAATAACACAGTACAGAGATTTGATTAAAAATACAGTTTGTCATTTTATAAGGAAAGGAAGCTAACAATTAAAGCCTTTAGCTAATTGTTTCGTTTTTACTGACATTGAAGGCAATTTTATTCAAAATAAACAAAAGCTTATCAGTTTAAAACCATCTTTACTGCCAGATGACAGTGGGTTATTATCCATTTGTCAACTAACCAGTTGTCAGCTAGCACTGAAGGTGGTTTTTAGCTGATAAGCTTTTGGATATTTTAAATAAAGTTATGTTTTATTTTGAGCAAAATATGCTATGACATCGTATTACGTATGTCGTATTACATATTAAAATTTTTTTGTCTTTACAGATTTTATCAGCCAATCTGGAACATGCAAAAAATAATTTTTGACTTTTGCGTATTATAATGCGATAATGTACTATGGCTAACTAGCAATAACTACTAATAATACAGGAATGATTAGAAATAGGCAAACCCTGACTCGAACGACATCGTCAGTTTCTTCCTCTTATAATCAATGTTAGTTTTATAGCAGGTTTGAGCTCTCAGGTGTATAAAACCTTGGGCAGCAGGGAGCGTCTAACCTGGATGTAGAAAACTCACATTTTCGTTCGTTCACGGTGGCGTTGCACTAAGCTAGACGCGACTGTCGTAGGATCTTCTTGAATGTGTTATTTGAAGTGAGACTAAATGTCCCAGCATGTTTCCACATAGCACACACTGCGGCGTAACCATGCAAGCTGGTAGACAATGTCGCTTCTCGTCAATTCCTCTAATTTTGGCCCCTGAGATAAGCCCACCCTTTTAAATATTTTTTCAGAAAAACACGACTTCGCATGATGCATTGCATTTGTATAGGATGAGTGCAAAATCTATCTTACATTTACCGAAATATCAGAATATCGAAGGAATTTTCTTTGACTTTCGTTGAAATGGACGATGGTATAACAAACATGTGTCGTCTCTCCCATAATAGAGCCTAAGGCTTGTTTAATTTGGCGTTCATAGAAGGTGAATGGGCATTGATTGCGTTCTATTAAACGCTCTGCTTTCTCGCGACTTTCGTAAAAGTGATGTGATGTACATGTGCGCTGGCGAGGCTATAAAACATAACTACTGAACGTTTGTGGCATTTAAAATTATGTTGGCAATTTTTCCCCTCGCAGTGAACATTTCTGCTTTCAAGTGTAAAAATAGATGTATACCCCTAATTGACAATAGACTCCCCCTGTACAAACTGTAGGTCTGTGCAATACAAAAAATGCAGCAAAACAATCCAAACACGTATACTGCCACAACAGGACGGTAAACTCTAACATAATCATAACCAAATCTAATACACCCAATGCACATGCGCTGTCTTAAACATAATTACATATTACATACATTTCAACTGACCAATCAAATCGAAAAAAACAAACAAGCTCGAAATAAAACATGCCATTCCCCTGTAAACTAAAAGAAAACATTACACTTCCCATACAAACATACTTCCTCGACACAAGACGTGTTTAACCACTTGATAAATCCGGTTTTTTCGAAAGCTATTATTAGAAAATTTAGGATGCATTTACTCCACAAAATTTTACAGCACTTTTGGAATTCCAAACAAACACCAAAAAACCACAAGGAGAGATTTGCCCTTTATTACTACAATTACAGGTTGAGCATTATTACATATATTTCAGAAAGTGCAATCCTGTAAATGAGTTTCGTAGTATTACTAAATAAAACATTACCTGTTGCCTCTCCGACAGCTTTGGATACAACTGGGTGTGTCTTAGGAAGGTCATCTTTTGAACCAACTGCTGCAGCGTCATCTTCATCCCCGGATAAATCAATTAATTCGTTCTTTGGGATCGCATCACCAATGCCTATCGCCACAATACGGATTCCACTCTCACGAAGGGTTTTTGCTGCCTCCTTCAAATTGTCTCCCATGTCCTTGCCTGCTGTAATAAACACTACTACTTTTGAAGCGCCCTCTCTTGACCCTGTTTGGAATCCTTTTCTACCCAGTAGCTCTAATGTCACATTTATACGTCGTGGGCCTTTTATCAGGTGATTTTCCCGCAAATGTTGTAAAATATTATTGATGTCATTGCCTTTTGACAATGGTAAACCAAGTTTCGCGTCCTTACCATACCACACANAGCACACACTGCGGCGTAACCATGCAAGCTGGTAGACAATGTCGCTTCTCGTCAATTCCTCTAATTTTGGCCCCTGAGATAAGCCCACCCTTTTAAATATTTTTTCAGAAAAACACGACTTCGCATGATGCATTGCATTTGTATAGGATGAGTGCAAAATCTATCTTACATTTACCGAAATATCAGAATATCGAAGGAATTTTCTTTGACTTTCGTTGAAATGGACGATGGTATAACAAACATGTGTCGTCTCTCCCATAATAGAGCCTAAGGCTTGTTTAATTTGGCGTTCATAGAAGGTGAATGGGCATTGATTGCGTTCTATTAAACGCTCTGCTTTCTCGCGACTTTCGTAAAAGTGATGTGATGTACATGTGCGCTGGCGAGGCTATAAAACATAACTACTGAACGTTTGTGGCATTTAAAATTATGTTGGCAATTTTTCCCCTCGCAGTGAACATTTCTGCTTTCAAGTGTAAAAATAGATGTATACCCCTAATTGACAATAGACTCCCCCTGTACAAACTGTAGGTCTGTGCAATACAAAAAATGCAGCAAAACAATCCAAACACGTATACTGCCACAACAGGACGGTAAACTCTAACATAATCATAACCAAATCTAATACACCCAATGCACATGCGCTGTCTTAAACATAATTACATATTACATACATTTCAACTGACCAATCAAATCGAAAAAAAAAAACAAGCTCGAAATAAAAACATGCCATTCCCCTGTAAACTAAAAGAAAACATTACACTTCCCATACAAACATACTTCCTCGACACAAGACGTGTTCAAACACATAATAAATCCGGTTTTTTCGAAAGCTATTATTAGAAAATTTAGGATGCATTTACTCCACAAAATTTTACAGCACTTTTGGAATTCCAAACAAACACCAAAAAACCACAAGGAGAGATTTGCCCTTTATTACTACAATTACAGGTTGAGCATTATTACATATATTTCAGAAAGTGCAATCCTGTAAATGAGTTTCGTAGTATTACTAAATAAAACATTACCTGTTGCCTCTCCGACAGCTTTGGATACAACTGGATGTGTCTTAGGAAGGTCATCTTTTGAACCAACAGCTGCAGCGTCATCTTCATCCCCGGATAAATCAACTAATTCGTTCTTTGGGATCGCATCACCAATGCCTATCGCCACAATACGGATTCCACTCTCACGAAGGGTTTTTGCTGCCTCCTTCAAATTGTCTCCCATGTCCTTGCCTGCTGTAATAAACACTACTACTTTTGAAGCGCCCTCTCTTGACCCTGTTTGGAATCCTTTTCTACCCAGTAGCTCTAATGTCACATTTATACGTCGTGGGCCTTTTATCAGGTGATTTTCCCGCAAATGTTGTAAAATATTATTGATGTCATTGCCTTTTGACAATGGCAAACCAAGTTTCGCGTCCTTACCATACCACACAAGACCAATGACAGTCCTGTTATCGCCGATCTTATACATTTGGATATCCTTTTTGATAAAGCTCTTAATAGCATCAATGACTTCCTTTGATACTCCAGTTGAAGTATCAATAGTATATATGATGTCAACTTTCTTTTCAATATCTTTGAAACAAAGAAATACGAATGTGGTGATAATACGTAGAATACAATACTGTTTACAACATTAAATGTTCTCAAATTACTGAACAAATTCCTCAAAAGGTTCGTTTTCCTATGGTTTGGTAGTTACAAGTAATTGTCAATGCCTTATGGCATGGTGTTAAGTAAAAGGAAGGCATAGATTGTTTACCATAAAAGTAATATTGTCAAAAAAAGACAAGACCAACAATAGTATGGTTATCGCGTATGCTATTACTTTTATATAGTACTTAACAAAAAGTTAAATAGCATTAATAACCATGATTAACAACTTCAGAGAGAGAATTTCTTTACAAAACTTCATTACAAATAAGTAAAGGAGAAAATAGTGCAAAAAGCATCGATCCTCTTAACAGAAAATTGTACTGTTCAAAAAAGTGAAATTTTACTTCTAAATAGAAGCTATAAAATCAAACTAGTATCAAATTGAAACGAAAAATATCCGGGTAAAATAACACGAAAACTAACAAAGTAAATGTTCCTTTATTATCCCTCAGCACCAAAAATTGAAAACATTGTTGTTTTTCTATCCAACTCCAAAATACCATGAATAGAAAAGGTACTCCACAAAGCTACTAATACCTCAACAGTGAATGACAAATTAATAAAATTACAGTACTACTGCATGCAGTATCTCTTTTTGCTGGCCTTTTTATTGCCAGAATCTTATGCAAAATATAAACAGCTTAACAAAAAAACCCTATACTAAACCATACGTACCACATGGTCCCTTGCTTAAGACTTCAAGTTCTTTTTTCTTTTCGCAAGATGCTTGTTTTAAATAACATTCACTTGCATAAGATCTTCCATCGCTGCCACAAACTGCATCATTTGCATTAGCGTCGTTGCAATATGGGCATACGCATTCTCCACTACCATCTACCTTTGATATGCATTTGCTATTGAATTCACATTCCACGAATTTGCAGGGATCTCAAAATAAAAAAAAAAGACAAAATCAGAAAAATCAGAAATAGCATAACCAAATAAGGCATCTGTGCCGAAATTTAGAGCCATTAAATAAAACCACTAAAATATCAAAATAAAAATTTAATCTTCTCCTTTCCATTGTTATATTAAAATATATTAAAAATAAAAAATGGGAATACGTTGGAGTTTTTTTACTTACAGTTTGAGTAGCTTACACTAAATTATTGAAATTAAAAACCAACTTTACAGCTACACAAACTACAGACCTCATTATAATCAAGTTCGTCAATTAAATGTCTCAGTTTTTCTACCACTATTACAAAATTACGACCAATAAATACTAATACATAAAGTGAAATCAAAACGTTACAGGCGGGGTAACTAGATAATATAAGAGAAAGACATAGAAGTAGAAACAATTCTTCACAGCAGAATTTAAACAGCGCCAACGATTTTTCATGCCCAAAACAAGAGACAGTTAAGTAAGTAGCATAGAGAAACTACTAATGTAAAACAGATAAAAACCAAGAGTTGTCTCACCTTTCCTGGCATCATTGGCGGCATTACTCGCATGATCATTAACATCGTCTTTGCCTTTGATCATAATTGGACCCTTATCTTTACCGCCTATATCTAACACATCATTTTCGTCTGCATCTGCTCCTACACCAACCACAATCACCTTAACTCCTTTTCCTCGTAAATTATCCGCCAACGATTTCAAGTTTCGTTTAGGTTTTTCCCCAATAAATACAACAAGCACTTTTTCACCGTCTTTCCGACCGGCATTACTAAACAAACTCCTTTCAGCTCCATTCATTGCAAGATCAATCCTGCTTTCACCAGAAAACAAAACAATATCTGAAAGTCTAGTTTTAAACCTCTCCGCTTTCATATTTGCTGTCATCGGTATTACTTCGAATGGATAAGGCCGGTACTGAATGGCACCAAACTGCAAATTAATATTTTTCTTAGCCAATTTATTAACCATTGCTTCAACAAATCTATTTTGCATGTCCAAATTATTGAGTCCTTTTGCTCCAGAGAAACCAACCAAAAACATGGTATCCTGCTTGTATTCTTTTCCTGGAAGAAAGGAAAAGACAGTTTTGATAGAATAACATTCAAAAGAAATGATAAGAATAAAAAAGAACGTGGGTTTACGTTTAAGGGAAAAAAAAGTTTAAGAAAACGAAATTTGCTTCATGGCGCAAATATTCCACTAGGTTCTTTAGAACTTTAGCTATATTAGTAACGCAGCTGGTGCGCAATCTCCATGTGTGCATACAGCATCGTACCAACAAAAATATAACAAATCCACTCATTAGCTGTGAGGTCTCAAAAAGTGTCACTTATCGTGAAAAAAAACCACGGCTCTCCTGAGTGTTCAAACATAAATGGAGGCATACTTTCAGTGCTCAGAAGTCTATCATTACTCAAAAGAGATCATGAGTAATTCTAGTTATGGGTAAATATTTTCTTGTTAGTGCATTGTTTCAACACTAAATGTTAAAAAAAAAAGATGCTAGTTGGCCTAAAACAATAAAGGCCTTTAAATGCCGCTCAGAGATCGATCTCAAGCAGTCCACGTGACTACCCTGACCATCTCCGTGCTACAGTATCAGACTATATTGATCTTGCAAACTCCATTCTTTACTATAGTTACAATTGTAGGGCAAATCATCTCCATTTGGCAATAAAAGAAAACTGATTTGAACGGTGAGTCCTTGTGTGTAGCCTTCTAATATATGGCTGAAGATACGGCGATGGTGACAGGGTGGTGTAATGATTCCATAACTGTCATTAGCTACATCAGAAAATTGTCCTTTTTTAAGTACTTATACATGAGAGTCATCAGTTCTTAACACACGGAGCAACGGAAGAAAAATGCAAATGACAGGAACATGTGTAAAGTATGGTAACAGCCCTATGCTTGCAATGGCAAAAACGGATCATGATTACGGATCATGATTACGGATCATGATAACCAAGATGGCCCTTGGACCTTTGATAATTACTGTTTTACTATTCACCTCGTATGAATTTCATTCATTTCAATCCGAAATTACAAACGTTTTATGGGGTGTTAAATTACTTCTGGGGACCATCATTTTACATACGATTGAATATGCTACAAAACTAAAACGTTGTGGTTCGTAAAGTGTTCTCTTTCGAAGACTTTTGTTATGAGGCAAAGTCTAGCGCTGGTAATTTTTCACGCCTAATCGATTTTTTCTTTGGGTATACTAATATCGATAACGTTCTTGGTGCATTTTGGCAATGGAATTCACCATTCACTGAAAAAGTTGTGCAATCATGGCTGCGAGTGCTGCATTTTTCCAGCCTTTAGCTGGCAAGTTCAAAGAGCTTACTGAGTCCCAACAAAGAAAAACCCCAAGAATAAAACTCTAGTGTGCAGGCATATTCGCTTGTCTATAAACAAGGCTATGGGAAAAAACAATTTGAAGATCACACTTGCTATTTGGGTAGCAAGAAAGACGATGCATTGGGGTAATTACTTTGCATTTTCTATTGACTACATTTTAAGAATTTCCACGAGAGCACGAAATAGCTTAAATACTGGGGCAAATAGTCTACGCTCAGAATAAATATTTTTTTATCACTTATTCTTCTCTGTAGGAAGCAAGCTTCAAATCAACTCTGGCAACACATAAAAGTGTAACTAAAAAAATCCTATACCGCGACTTTACAACTTTTGCATACAAATAAATTATTTTCAAATTTACATATATACATATATAATACTTTAAAAAATTATTTTTAACGGTCTAACAGGGAAAGAAAAATGTAACAAAAAATACATCTGTTGACATATTTTTAGGTCCGTAAAGCTTCTTTTTTACAGTATTTTATTTTATCTTCTCTAGGAAGAGCAATCACATTCTTGCTTGAATTTGTCCAGCCTCCCACTACGGACGGAAAATCGATCACTATGCCAAACGCAAGTAAACCACCTTTCTCACTGTAATCCAGCATAGTGCATGTATTAAAAAAAGGATTAACATAATGCCAATTTTCACCAGCCAAAGAAAAGAAACAATTAAGAACATAAACAGAACAGTATGAAAAAAATGTTATTACTCGTTAAATAAAAAAGGTATGACCATGAATAAATAGAATAAAATAGTTCTGGTTCAATTATTCACTGCTTACATATAGTGTAAACAGTTTTTATTAGTAACATAAATTTTAATACTTGTAGGTTTGTGCAATATAAAAAATGCAACCAAAATAAGAATCTTTCAAACAAGTATACTTCCACAACATGACAGTAAACTCTAACATAATCATTACAAAATCTAATACCCCAATGCATATGGGCTGTCTTAAATATAATTACATATTTCATACATTTCAACTGACCAATCAAACCGAAAAAAAACCCAAAAAAAGCTATAAATATAAACATGCAATTCCCATAAATACAGACAACATTACATTTCCCGTACAAACATTCTTCCTCAAACCAAACGTCAGACGCTGGAGCATCTTCTCTCCTGCAGTAGAGCTCCAAACTGCAGCTTTGGCCACTTGGCTGAACTAGCAGAAACCGCTGTTGAATGTGCCACCTACTGGAGCTTCCAAATTTGATTACTGAAGAAAAGTGAAAAGTCGTGAGACTCGAAAAAGAAGACCACACGTGTTCAACCACTTGATAAATCCGGTTTTTTCGAAAGCTATTATTAGAAAATTTAGAATGCATTTACTCCACAAAATTCTTCAGCACTTTTGGAATTCCAAACAAACACCAAAAAAACTCAAGGAGAGATTTCCCCTTTATTACTACAATTACAAGTTGAGCATTATTACATATATTTCAGAAAGTGCAATCCTGTAAATGAGTTTCGTAGTATTAATAAATATAACATTACCTGTTGCCTCTCCGACAGCTTTGGATACAACTGGATGTGTCTTAGGAAGGTCATCTTTTGAACCAACAGCTGCAGCGTCATCTTCATCCCCAGATAAATCAACTAATTCGTTCTTTGGGATCGCATCACCAATGCCTATCGCCACAATACGGATTCCACTCTCACGAAGGGTTTTTGCTGCCTCCTTCAAATTGTCTCCCATGTCCTTGCCTGCTGTAATTAACACTACTACTTTTGAAGCGCCCTCTCTTGACCCTGTTTGGAATCCTTTTTTACCCAGTAGCTCTAATGTCACATTTATACGTCGTGGGCCTTTTATCAGGTGATTTTCCCGCAAATGTTGTAAAATATTATTGATGTCATTGCCTTTTGACAATGGTAAACCAAGTTTCGCGTCCTTACCATACCACACAATACCAATGACAGTCCTGTTATCGCCGATCTTATACATTTGGATATCCTTTTTGATAAAGCTCTTAATAGCATCAATGACTTCCTTTGATACTCCAGTTGAAGTATCAATAGTATATATGATGTCAACTTTCTTTTCAATATCTTTGAAACAAAGAAATACGAATGTGGTGATAATACGTANGCAGCGTCATCTTCATCCCCAGATAAATCAACTAATTCGTTCTTTGGGATCGCATCACCAATGCCTATCGCCACAATACGGATTCCACTCTCACGAAGGGTTTTTGCTGCCTCCTTCAAATTGTCTCCCATGTCCTTGCCTGCTGTAATAAACACTACTACTTTTGAAGCGCCCTCTCTTGACCCTGTTTGGAATCCTTTTCTACCCAGTAGCTCTAATGTCACATTTATACGTCGTGGGCCTTTTATCAGGTGATTTTCCCGCAAATGTTGTAAAATATTATTGATGTCATTGCCTTTTGACAATGGTAAACCAAGTTTCGCGTCCTTACCATACCACACAATACCAATGACAGTCCTGTTATCGCCGATCTTATACATTTGGATATCCTTTTTGATAAAGCTCTTAATAGCATCAATGACCTCCTTTGATACTCCAGTTGAAGTATCAATGGTATATATGATGTCAACTTTCTTGTCAGTTCCTAGAAAAATCAAAGAAATGGATTAGAGTCTAAAACTGCACATAAAGTATAGTTTACAAAATGAAGGGTTTACGTGTAAAGTATTTGACTTTTGTCTTAAGGGTCAATCAATGTTGATAATTTTGAAATCTACATTTCAGGCAGAAGGAATGGGAGTAATAATTAAAGATGCTATGTCACTTAAATGTTATCAACCGTAGGAAATATTTGACGTCATACAAACTGAGCAAATTCGTGGCACTACCCATTTCAAATAATAAAGAATGACACCTCTCTATTGCCTTCAAAAGTTAAGTTCAGGAAAGCTACACTTAAAAAGTATGCAAAAGAAAGAAAAAACGGATTGTCATGGTTTTTGGTGAAAAACAATCCCCCACGACGTCAGCTATTAATTTATGCCATACAACTTCATTGTGTGAAAGTGCAATACGCACACCAAGGTCATTGATGAACCTGCTGAGGCATGTCTACCTGCTCCTATACTTCCTTACCTCTTTTTGAATCCACTTTTAAGCGAAGTGTCGCTTGTTTTCAGCCTGAAATATTTGAAAATATATTCAAAGCAACCCTCGTTGCTTACGGTACTGAAGTTGTACAGATCTACCCATAACACGGATAACCCACTCCCATATCTACAACCAAAAAGTTTTGCAAGTATTTCCAAGTACAATACACAGAGAGGACCCTTTGCATGATACAAATATGGTACATTCCGGTTACGACGAGGTCATTTTATTATTAGCATACACTTATGGAGCTGCAGCAACACTTTGACAAAAGAATGATTACTGACAGGGAAGCACAACTTCGTTGGCTTACTACCCATTAAATTACACCCTACATATTACTAAAACAGAAAAAAAATTCAATAACTATTAAGCTTCTTAAAATGATATGTAGACATTTAACAAACTACGGATCAAATATTGAGCCAGCCCGCTAAAACTCCCAGAGCCTATAAATGTTTGGTCCCAACATTAATTCTATTTGGGGTTCAAAAACCTAAAGATATTTGCTACATGGGTCAGCTTCTCTGTGTATAAATTAGCCCATATGCATGCCATCTAACTTAAAACAAAATAATGGTTTTGTGATCACCAAATATTTTTTATTTAATAGACTTCACTCATTAAAAAGTCCTTTTAAATCATTTAAGCTGAGGGGAATTAATTACACTACAGTCCGTGAATTATACCACGGAGACTATGAGCTTTGAATAACAGAAAAGATCTCTTGTCAAATCACTAATAAAGACGTCTTCACATTTATATACAACAACGGTCATACCACAGGGTCCTCCTTTTGCAATTTCAACTTTTACTTTTTTGGTGCATGCTTCTGCTTTCAGATGACATTCGTTTGCATACGAACGGCCATCGGTACCACATACTGCATTGTTCTTAAATGCATCAGCGTTTGTACAAACTGGACATGCACATTCTCCACTTCCATCTAATTTCTTGAAGCATTTTGAATTGTGTTCACATTCGACGAACTTACATGGATCTATGAAGTAGAAAAGTAACCTAATCTTTAAGAATAAAAGAAAACAATATAATTATCCCAATTAATCGCCTACCAATGATAATATAAAAGTAAGAAATTCAGGTCAAACTGGCGAACGACCAGACTGTAACAAAATGTTAACATGAATTCTGCCTATGCATAAAAGATTGACGGCAAGGACCAATGGTTGGGCATTATCACTTTAAACAAAAATGTGATACTTTTTAACTACTAGGAAAGGTACCGAAACCACCCGGGGGTATCTTATTGAATTATCAAAGTAATATAAAACAACTGCTCTTATCATAAAGTGATAAAATAAAAATTGAAATCAAAATTTGACTTGATCGGTCTCTATGTATTTGGGTTGGCTGTGCAACTTTTGATAAATCAACTTTGAGTCTATCTTTTAAACCTGCCCAGATGAACCCCATTTTCAGTCCTAACAGCCGTACCTGCGATAATATTGACAAATAATATAGCCTCTTGTGCTGGGCTGCAAAGCATCTCGACACCAAATTTCTTTGATTCGGACGATACGCACACAGATTTAATTTTCTACATGCGCCCCGATTTATTTTCCTTGTAAAAAAGTTACCTGATAAAATGAGGTCATAAATTAAAAAAAACATTTTTTTCTTTCTCTCAAAATGAAAATAATTTCCAAACCACCAATAAAAATACATCTATAAAATCGATTTTTAACCATAACCGTTATTTAACAAAGTATTAACATACAGCTGTTTATTTATGGGTGAGCAAATGACAAACTTTACAAATTACATATTTCCTTTTATATGAAAACACACAAATTATAAACGGGACTTTCAAAATACCCGGCATTTTTTTCAGTTTACTTCCTTTTCTTTCTTAAGATGTATTTTTAACACTGTCGCAATTTAAGTAAATTAAAAGTGAATTGTTAAAAAAACTAATCGTTAAAATCGCCACTCTCCTCCTACGAAAATACTTTTGATAAACTGTTGAGGATAAGCTTTATTGATGCTATCGTCATTTACTACATAAACACACAAATAAATTAATACCTTTCTGGGCATCATTGGCAGCATTATTCCCTGCATTATCAACATCATTTTTGTTTCTTGCAATAATTACGTCTCTAGTTTTGGGTCCCATACAAAAAACAACGTCTTTATCTGCATCCTTGCCAATACCGATAGGAACTATTTTGACTCCCTTCTCTCGTACCTTGTCAGATACTGCTTGTAAATCTCGATTAGACTTTCCATTAATGAAAACAACTAACACTTTTTCAGCATCCTTTCTCCCTGATCTGCTAGTCAATAAATCACCAGCAAATGTAATAGCAAGATCCACCCTGTTTCTCCCAAAGTACTCCTTGACTAATGGAAGATTGGCCTTAAAACGTTCTCCTGTCATGTCTTGTCCTATTTTAATGATCTCTTCTGGCTGTGTTGGGCGAGCCTGTACCGCACCAAGCAAAAGATCGACCTTCTTTCTCTCAAGATTGTCTATTAACTTGTTTATAACACTTGTTTGCAACTCCATATCGTGAGCGGAATTTGGTCCAGAAAATCCAACAACAAAAATCATATCTTGTTTGTATCCTTTAGCTGAAAAGAAAAGCGAAATCAATGTAGCTGCCTAGGTGCCTATGCGATTTTCATATTCAATAGCTCTTTAAACGATAAATTAGTTTTAAAATCATATATAATTTCCAATTGTTCAGTTTCATGAGAAAAAAATGAAAGAGATGGATTGCAAGAATGTCAACATACAGGAGAATAATAGATCTTTGGCAAAAGTCGAATTGTGAGACAGAGGTTGACTGACGAAAACAATAACAAATATCAATCACATAGTGAGAAAAACGAAATCCATGGAAAGCATGACTTAAGAAATATATCCAAAGCATCTCTTTCTTGGCAAAGAGTCACCCGACATTTGTAAATCACCTGAGATGTTTAAAAAGACTGTTCATTACTGAAAATAAGTTATTTTTACTACAGATCAGAGAAAAAAACATTAAAAGGTCGGTTAGAAAAAATTTACAAGATTTTTTTGAAAGAAAAAAGACACGTACTCTTATCGCTTATAGACACGACTAGCACTACTGATTGTTATAAATTAATTCAGAGAGCCTACTACATACCTGTAGCCTCTCCAACTGTCTTTGAAACCCCTGGGTGTGTTTCAGGTAACTCATCACCATTATCAACAACAGCAGCATCTTCTTTGTTACCTACAATGTCATATAATTCAAGCCTGTCTACGACTTTTCCTATACCAATGGCAACTACCTTAACACCCAGATCACGTAGTCTTTTTGAAGCTTCTTTCATTCGAGTACTGGTATCTTTCCCAGCTAAAAAGATGACCAATACTTTAGCAGCTTCTGGCCTTGACCCTCGACTTTTATGAAATCCTTCTGTCCCTACAAGATCTAAAACCAGATCAGTTCTCCTTTGGCCTTTAACTGATTGAGTTTCTTCCAAATGCTTCAGAATGCTGTTATGATTGTCGCCTTGTGCTAATGGAAGCCCAACTTTTGGCTTGTTTCCGTACCAAATAATGCCTGCTTTAGTTTCACTGTTGCCTAATTTGTACATAGTAATATCCTTTCGAATGAAGGTTTTCATAGACTCAACCAAGCTGTTTGCAACGTCCCCGGATGTGTCAATAGCATAAATGATGTCCAATGGCTTCAAAACACCTGTAGCAATCAGATAAATAGAATTGCTTAGGCATACAACATTCCTATTCAACTTATACAACGCTTACAAATCCATTGCAACGGATCATGATAACATTCGTTGCGAGTTTACTGCAACACAATAGAGAGACCAAAGTGGTATAGCCAAAAAAATTAGCACAGAGCACTACACATAGCACTACCCTTTAAAAAAAGTATTATCATGTCCTGTGTTGTATGACATGTTGCATATGTCTTTAGGTACCCTTGTTATAGTATTCAAGGTATTCAGTAAATACCATGAACATGGGCAATGGGCATGATTTTGCCTGGGCAAATGGAAAAGTTGGACGCTTCCTTCTCTCCACTAGTCTGGGATAGCACCTTGAGCCAGTCTTAGCAGTCCCTAAGCTCCCCCTTACAAAAGATATGGTCGCCCTCTCAGCTACTGGGAGTTTGCAAGGAACGTTCCAGCAGCAGACCCTAAGCCTGAAGGAACGAGAGATGGGTTGCGCCAACCGGAGAAAGCGGCGAAAAACTACTAGCTAAATCAACTTTGCGGACAACAGATGGACAAGTAATAATGCAGAATCGGTCAAGGCCCGGATCAACAACGGCAGCCATAGCCATTTATGGCCCTCAGGATGGGAATTTAAACTATGCTACTGCAGGTCAACGAAGAAAACGAAGTAAAAATTGTGCCACAATGAAAGAAGAGGGTATTGATTATGGAAACACTAACAGAGAAGATTCGGAGGATAGCAGAGATGATTAGAAAGAGCTAGCTGGACATGTTCTGTGCACCGGAAACAAAATGGAAATGCCAAGAACATTAGGGGCGTTTCAAGCTGTACTACGTTTGGACAGAGAAAATTGAAGATGCATCCATGACACCAGAAAGCAGAGGGGTATGAGCCGCGAATTTGATGGTGCAAATTGAAAAATGCGCAGAATAGATGGGAATTATGCAAGGCCGTGCAGGCAGGACTACCGGAGGATATTATGGAAGCATCATGGGAGACAATGTCCACAGCCATGAGAAAAGTAGCAATGAGTGTATTAGGGATGCCAACTGTTCGTAGAAAAGAAGACGTAGGTAGCTGGAGGTGGAATCAAGAGGTGCAGAACCCAATTACCAAGAAAACACACACACTGAAGGAGTGCCTCAAAGCAAAAGATTAGTCAAGGTAGCTTTAACAAAGGCAAAGGACGACGCCTATCGAGAACTTTACAAGAACCTCAAGGAGAACAGTTCAGAGAATGACGTTTACAAAGTGGTAAAGTAGAAGGATAGTGCAAGAAAAGATATACAACATCTGAGGATAGTAAGAGGAGAGGATGGTAAAATGTTGACATGTGGGGATGACATCTTGATGAGGTGAAAGGAATATTTTGAAGGTTTGATAAATGTGGAGAATCCCAGAGAGAGAGGATTAGAAGAACAGACTGTGAACATACATTAGTAAAACGGAAGTGAACAAGTCCATGAAGAGGACGAAAAAAGGGAAACCAGTTGCCCCCTGTAACATACTGATTGAGGCATGGCTCGCCATGAGGGGCATTGAATTGAGAGTTTTGGACAGCCTTGTTCAACAAGATCCTCAGGAGAACCGATGCCAGCTGTCTGGAGAAAAACCACGCTGATCCCGATTTAAAAGGAAACGGCTGACGCACAGTGCTGTGGGAATTACCGCGCAATCAAACCCATGAGCCATGCCATGAAGATGTGGGAGAGAGTGGTTGAGGCGTAGCTTTTTTAGAGCAGAGTGCAACCATCAGTGAGGACCACTTTAGCTTCGTGCCGCGTAAAGCCACAACGGTTGCAATTTTCGCGCTTTGACTCCTTTTAGAAAAGCATCGAAAGGCCTACGATCGTGTCCCTAGAGAGGGCGTGTGGTACTGCACGAGAGCCGATGGAGTGCCAGAAATCTACATCAACGCAATCCAGGGCAAGTATTGTGATTGCTAAACTGTGGTTAGGTGCCCAGTGGGATCGACAGTAACCTTCAGAGTGGGAATTGGATTACATCAAGGTCCACTCAAAACCCCTTCCTCTTCGCCATGAACCATGATGTTTGCCGATGATATTGTGCTATGTTGTGGTATCAAGCGAGCAGCGGAAGAAGAACTGAAGTGTTGGAGGCATACGCTAGAAAGGAGAGGCTTAACAGTCAGTAGAGCAAAGATCAAGTGTTTGTGCCTCAATGAAAAAAGAGAGGCAGACTAAGATCACCATGGGCCGGGTTGAAGTCAAACAAGTGGAAAAATTTAAGTACCTAGGTTCGACAACGGAAAGTAGTGGCGATTGTGATAGTGGTCTAGAAGAGGGCGAAGGCGGATTGGAATGGTTGGTGGAAGGTGCCAGAGGTGTTGTGAAACAAGAACACACCAACAGAAATTAATGGTAAGGTCAATAGCGCGGTGGTACGACCAGGGATGATTTATGGTAAGGGCTCAGTTCCTCTCACCAGAAGCAGGGGGAAAACTAGAAGCAAATAAGTTGAAGATGCTTAGATTAACCATTGGGAAGACCAGAAAAAATAGCGTGAAAAATGACATTGTGCCAGACACGTTTGTAGTAGCAAAACTAGGTGATAAGACTAGGGAACCGAGGTTAAGGTGATTTGGCTATGTAATGAGAAGTGAAGAGCATGTGGGCAGGCGAGTGGTGAACATGATAGCACTAGGGAAGAGAAAAGGGGAGGGAGGAACGAAAAGGAGAGACTCGGTGAATGAGCACACGAGGATGGTTGGACTCTCCAGAAGAGATAGGCAGAGATGGAGAATACTAGTGCGCTGTGGAGACAGCTGATAGGATAAGCCGAAAGAAGAAGAATGAATACCATGAATACCCCGCAGCAACGCCCCTCTATAGAGGACTGGCAGACACTGTAAGAGCCAGTGCGACACGCACGCTTGTGTAGACACACACGCACTTACAGACACGCGTGCATACAAACAGACAACCGTGCACACAAGCACGCACATAAACAGGCAAATATGCACACATGCACGCGCAAACAGGCAACCATACATACATGCACGCACACGCATGCAACAAATAGAGAGACAAGAATCATATTTTATTTCTATCAAAGTCGGCTCCGATAAAACGTAGAGGAACTTCCCCCAAACTAGTAACTTTGGCAAACCATAATTTTGGGCATTACCTGTACCAACATATAAAGCTATTTTAGCCCAGATAACATCAAATGAACAGTATTATTTTTGTCTGACATGATAACTGGAAACAAATTTCCTTAAGAACATAATTGTTTCTGAAACTTACCGCATGGCTCTTTCTTTGCTACTTCAATACCTTTCTTCACTTTGCACGACGCTCGTTTAAGGTAGCATTCGCTTGCATATGATTTCCCATCAGTCCCGCAAACGGGTTGCTCTACCTCTTTCGTCTTGCAAATTGGACAGACGCAAGCAGATGTACCATCAGCTCTGGCTAAGCATTTAGCATAGAATTCGCATTCTGTAAATTTACAGGGATCTAATTGTACGGAACAATACAAGCGAAAAAAGAAATAAGTGACCAGGAAGGCTCCAGTTATACAAAAAATAATAACTTTTGGGTTTGGGTCTATGATCCTAGGCATTCTCTTAAATGTATAGGTAAAGTAGTGGCTTATTTATTACAATTTTGCATGTTTTAAAAATTAACATCAATTTCAAAAATTTCAAAAATTTCAAAAATTTCAAAAATTAACACCAAATTTATTTGTTTGATAGAAATCGATTCGAAAACAACACGATTCGAGATGAAACAGTTCCCACTACAGACGAACATGTATGGATAACTTTCGAATCAGAACGTAATATTAGACATTCCTTTCGTCATCTTTAATCCAAACATTTTTTACTTTAGTTGCACACATCTAATTTTGCGTACTCTTACCAATACTTCGTTAAGCCCACGTGATAATAATACATTTGGAAAGCTAAACAAAAAAATCAAAAACTTTTATCACGTGTACAGCATCAACCAGAAAAGATAACAGTGGAGGTCGAAACAAAAAGTTACTAAAAAAAAGAAGCAAAAATCTATTTCTATAAAATGTAATAACATTATTTCATCAAAGGGGAAAAAAGCAGCAAATGAAAAGAAAGTCAGCATCCCACCTCACTGTTAAAATGAACAGTTAACAACAAACCTCTCTTTGCATCATTTGCTGCATCACTTGCTGCATCATTCACGTCGTCCTCTTTTCTTGCTATAATTGGATTTTTTTGTGCACCACTTATACTTAAAACATCACTTTTATCTACATTCTTGCCAATTCCAATCCCAATAACATTGACCCCTTTATTACGTAAGTTATCCGACAGAGGCGAAACACCTATGGGTTTGCTATTGACAAACACCACCAACACTTTTTCTGCACCTGGCCTGCTTTTAGCTCCAGAGAGTATTTCCCCGCCTTCCTTAATTGCAAGATCGACACTGCTTTCTCCGTAATAGGGGGTTACAAGCTCCAGCCTATCTTTAAACATTTCCACTGACATTTCTGGGCCAATTCTAATAACTTCCAGTGGTCTGTTTGGTAATGCCTGCACGGCTCCTAATCGTAAACGAACTCCTTTCGCGACCAAGTTGTCTACCAGTTTCTTTATTACTTTATTCTGTATTGCTAAATCATTTGAAGCAGTTGGTCCAGAGAAACCTAGTACAAACACTGTGTCTTGATCATGCTTTATTGCTACGAAATAACAAAAAAGAACCACATAAATTTTCAATTTGGTATCTAAAATGAGGAGTATATTCTCTAGTGCTTACAATGAAACAACGCGCATATAAGCAAAAGGAGCATAACAGCATTGCTGTTTCCAGTGTCAAAGGGCGTACTTCAAAAGGTGTTTTATAAGGAGAACCACCGAAACAAGCAAGTCTCAAATTATATCAATAATAAGTTTCCTTTAGTGTCGCAAACAATTTAAAATTGTTTTTTCACAATTTGACTTCACAAACATGCATCACAATTTCTAATAAATCTCTTCTTAAAACCATGTCGTTTCTACACCAATTGTATTTTAAGTGTATCCGAAACACTTTTATGCCAACATGCAGTGGTACTAAAGACTAAAGTTAGCCTTGCTCATAAGACAACGTCAAAAATAATTATTTCTGCTACCATTAAACCATCCTCAGAATTATCTTAATTTATCACTCAACACTACCTCATAAAAAATATGAGTATCTAGGCAACAATTACAGTACCGCTTAGATGGGTCGTATTACACAAATCACCACACGCAGCGTTTTTCTAACATAAACACAGCAACGCATACAGAAGGTTACACTTTAAAAAATTTTAAAAAAACCAAAAACATACATTTACACATTTACATCTAATGTACACTATCCACAAATCACAATTCAATATATGGCATTAAGTTCAATAAAACATACCTGCTGCTTCTCCAACAACTTTGGAAACCACTGGATGAGTTTCCGCTATATCGTCCTCAGACTTAACATCAGCAACATCTTTATCATTTCCAGCTAAATCATTCATCTCCGACTTTGGAACATTATCACCAATACCAATAACAACTATCCTGATACCTGAATTGCGAAGTCTTTCTGATGCATATTTTACATTGCCACTTGTGTCCTTTCCAGCTGTGAAGAAAACGACTACCTTACCAGCATTCGCTCTTGATCCCTCGAAACCCTGAAAACCTTGTCTTCCTAAAAGTTCTAAAACAAGGTCAATCCGTCTATGACCTCTTATTGCGTCCATGTCACGAAGAGCACCAAGAACACTGTTAATGTTCTGACCTTTCGACAAGGGTAGTCCTAGTTTGGCACTGTCTCCGTACCATACTAAACCGATACGTGTTTCATTGCCTGCAACTCTGTACATCTTCAGCTCTGTCCTTATAAATGACTTCATACTGTCAATCATTTTGTCTGTGACTCCAGCAGATGTATCCACAGCGTAGAAAATGTCAACGGGTCCGCTAATACCTGTGCGATGAATGATTAAAAAAATTCTTACCATTTTCTTAAATATTTTATACAGCTAAGCTAGTAAAATAGTTGGACAACAAATGTTTGAGTTCCAATCACGACATAGAAATAATTCGTTTTGCTACATTCAAAGTAAAAAAACAAGAATAAAAAAGTCATATAAGTATCTCAAACTTTTTTTCTTTCTTTCTTTAGATTACATCACCCAAGCAGAGGTCCCATGGTTTTGTAATAAAAAAACTAACAGTAAAAAGACATAAGAAAACCCATGAAATGCAACTCAACAAAATTATTGGAGGGCATCGGCCTTCCTCGTGTTTTAATCTTAAACCAACTCATCACTCTTTACCTCAATGATATTCTTTATACCTTAATTCAAAACACCTATGGTGATTACACACACCACCATGTAACTTGTAAATGATCACTAGCCGCCTCAACAAGAACAAGCCGAATTTGCAGTTTGACGCTAAATCTTTAGCCCCCTTCAATATTCCTATAATGATCATTTTGATGTTAACTGTGACAAGACTACTTCTCCTCTTCTGGAATGTTTCTACTGAGAATGCTTGGTTTGTCTTTTTTCCCAGACCTTTTTTGCCATTCTTAAAATTAAATCTGTTGGCAAATCTGCTTCTAAAAAGTTTGGTTCTTTAATTTCTATCGCATTAAAAGAATACCTTACTCCTTTGCTTATTTTGTACCTTGGTAAACCAACTTACAGTCTTTGCATAGAGTACTGATATCACATATGGACAGATGCTCCTTCATTTTATCCTGATGTTCTTGATTAAGTTTAGACGCATTTGACACTCAATAGATTCAAATCATGCTGCTACTCTTAAACTTTTGTCTCATGGACAAACTGCGTCCTTTCTATTGGCCCTATCATGAAACGTGCTCTTCTAAGCTTTCCATGCCTGTTCCTGCTCAGTTTGCTTTATTTCTTATCAATCATTCCTCGTGATATCTTCTCCCTCGTGAATTTGTTGTCACTCGATCTAATAGATCATTCTACAAATGTAGCTTCTTTCCTCTCACAGCTAGGTTGTGAGCTCTCTGGTTTCTTTGTGTTTCCGATAGTCATCTAGCATTAAGTCTAAGGTGATCTCTTACCTCAACTTTTTTTCTATTTACTACTTGTCTTTCCTTTGCAGCTATATGTCTTCTATCCTTCACAACCAATTAATTAAATGGTTCACGACATTTCGTCCATCTTTTGTAGTGCTGCTAATCCTAAGATTGAAACTAATGGATGAAGTAAATATTTACTGGATTCGTGTAACATTTTATTAACATATAGAAATTGCATCTGAAAAACAAACACATATTTTACAATGTTAACTGAATGTGTATGCTGAAAAAATATGTTGGTTACAGCTGGCTATTCGTTGCACCAAATGACAAAAAAATTCAAAATATTTTTACAAAAAAATTACAAAAGATTTTTTACATCCAATTTTCACTACAAAAAGTAACGTATATATTTACCACACGGGCCCTTTTTCACAAGCTCAAGTCCCCTTTGTTCTTTACATGACGCTCGTCTTAAATAACAGTCATTTGCATAAGATCTGCCATCACCTCCACACACAGGTATTTTCGGTTGGCCAACATTGCACACAGGGCATGCACAGAAAGTTGTGCCGTCAGCTTTCTTGACACAAGTTGCATAGTTTTCACATTCTGTAAACTTGCAAGGATCTACAATGTCAAGCGAAGGTTCGAAAACTAATAAAAGACCAATATATAATAGAAGATTATATAAATAGACAAAAATGGCAACGGTATTTTGAAGAAACGTCATGTCAATATGATAGTACTAAATTACAGGAAAGACAAATGGACCCGATTCATTTCTTTGATAAATATGTGGGCAGTAACAAAAACCAAATGAGAAATGAAAAAATTAGGCAAGACATTAAATTCCAACTGCGTACTGCAACTAGCAGGAAAATCGGGATAGAAATATTCCCGACAAATATATTATATAAATATTGGTAGATATGAGGCAAACAGAGTTTTACCCTGATACCAAAAGTTTAACCAAAAAAATGATTCAATGTCGAAGTCTTTGATGCATTTTCATTCCCGATGACCAAAAAGAGAAATTAAGTATTGTAAAAACAAAATATCACATTTCCACATATGGATGTCATCATTTTTACATATTCCTTTATATTACAGAAAACCAAAAAAATTCGGAGTACTGACAACATAGAAAAAAAAGGTGGCTTACAGCTGGATCCTTTAATTTCACATCATCTGACCTAATAAATCTATTTACAAAAATGAATTTATAACAGTGGAGGGATGGGGAATGGGAATCAATGGAGAGAAAGAAACGCTAGAACCTTTACATTAAACCCGTAAACAAAGTAATGTAAAGCAGATTACTGAAAGGAATTACAATCCAAGCAAATATTGCCCCTTTTGCTTTAACGTCCAGGTATATTACGGCAACCCAAAAAAGTATTGTAATTTTTATAACAACATGAATGAATAATGTATCGTTTATGCTGGTGAAAGAAAAGAAAAGAAAAGAAAAGAAGAGTAACCAACCAATGAAGATATATTGCTATGGCTTCTACGTGTTTTATGACGTAAGAAGTAGGCTGCAGATTGACTAAATGTTGGTAAATCCCAAATAAAATGCAAAAAGGCTCATGTATCGGAATAAACGTGGATTAGCAATATGGATGACAATCAGTCGAATAATATAAAACCAAAATTGGGCACAGCTAGTAAGACAATTTTTAAAAAGAAGCTGGTGATAAAAAGTACCAACAAAATGAAAAATGAATTCTGCCAGAAAAGTAGAATCTTAGCAGTTACCTACATGCAGAAACAGCAGAATTACTTTGTTACGCATCTTCAGCCAATTAAAAAGGTTAATTTCACCACTACAACAACATTAAACACAAATATTTGGTATCCACATCGTGTAAATAAAGTAGAAAAAAATTCAACAACAATCCAAAAAATCCAAAACTACTTCAGAAAAAAGGAGTGGAACGATTTCGCAAAAATAGACCGTTTTAACAACGATAATTTAGTCTAGTCTGTTAGGTCTGTCATCTTCAGTATTTCAGCCAGGTAAGTAACATGAAAATTCATGTTCAAAAGTGTAATAAACGCTTGTGGAAGTTCTACATTTACTGATAGGTAATATGAGACTTTATCAGTTGTATTTGCTCGAAAACAAATATTAGTGTTGTGTGGAATCGTAAGGTTAAAAATTTAAGGCCATAAAACACAAAGAAATCCCTTAGATGAAAGTCATTTAAAATGTAGTCCATGTAAAACATTATGGTGGCCTCAGTACTATTTAAAGAGCTTTAAATTTCACGGACGAAAAACTAAGTCTTCCTACAGAACCTATGCTAACCATTTTCGTCTTTCCCTTGTGTATGCACGCTCTGAATTTATGTGTGTATGTCGGTGTCGGTGTGTGTGTATGAGTGTGTGTGTGTACACGTGGTGGCAACATTTAAACACAATTTACAGATTTACAACACGGAATAGCAAATGAAAGGAATAAAAAAAGAAAAACTTGCATAAAAACAAACCTCGTATGGCGTCATTTTCAATCCTGGTACTTGCATTCTTCACATCCTCAAAATTCTTTACTACCATAGGATCCTTTTCTTTATCGCTGATACTCAACAGATCGTTTTTATCTGCGTTAGCTCCCACACCAATCGCTATTACATTAACGCCATTGCTTCGCAAATCATTTGATGGCCTCAACACATCTTGGTTCGATTTTCCATTTACAAATACCACAGCAACTTTCTCAGCACCACTGCGGCCCTGACCACCAAAAAACACTTTTTTTGCCGACACAAGGGCACGATCGATTCTTGCCTCACCAGCAAAATACCGCAGTGATGGTAACCTCGCCTTAAAGTTTTCGGTTGTCATGTACGGTCCCAATCTGATCACCTCGTAGGGTTCGTTGCGTGCTTGCATCGCCCCAAATCGTAGGTCAATATTCTTCCTACTTAGCGCACTCACGGTTTTTTCAATTATTCTATTCTGTATGTTCATGTCATAGACAGCCGAAGGCCCTGAGAAACCAACTATGAACAGCATGTCTTGCGAGTATGATTTTCCTACGAGAAAAACCATAAACAACTACATTACTAAATGAAAGAAATCCCCAATAAAATTTCATCTGACAGGAAAAACAGCACGACCTTCCATTTTTACAAAATTAAGAATACAACAAATGGTAAAAAGAGGTTACTCGAACGGCAAACCGTAATTTTAAACCATGTTTACCATCAGATTCTATGCACATCCGACATTTTATAGTTCTTTTAAAACAAATCTTAAATATGCTTCTGCGACTCGCATTTAGCATCACTTGCTGCAGTTGTTGAAGCTTATGCTAATAAAGAATTTAAATGTCCCCATATTCCTGCTGTGTTATCTTGTAACATCTTTTTTTAAAACGAAACATTTACTATCACGCACCAAATACACCTTTTTCTGTCATTACTCACCTTGGAGGCTACAATTGTTGTCCCATTCTTCGGTTTGTGCTTAACACAAGCTTATGTAGGATAAAGGTAAGGTTTTTCCTCAAGAGTAATTTTTAAATAAACTGTGTTTCATTTTGATTTTGATAGAATTGCAATTTTACTAAGTCCAGAGGAAGATCGAGATGAACCTTCACGCGTGGTGTCAAGCAACCGAAGCACCCGGTTTCCTCTGTTACGGTCTCGTCTGTCTGCACCCCGCAAGCAGAAGTGACTCAACTGATACATCTCGTTGATGGCAGGAAGGCCATCCGGCCGTAAAAACTTTGCCAAACTGCAGTGATGCGGATTCACACAGAGCAAAAGAATACGGATAGGGCGTACTCTGCTTCAAACGACGCGTAGTCTGATCGCCGTGAGGCTGTGAGAAGAGGGTTACGGCTACCGCACGAAGAGCGAGTGCGGCTAAAGAAGCTAGCTCAGCGAAGGCGAATGAGGAGGGAAAAGGAGGAGCGAGAGTTAGTGGTTGGGACTTTGAACGTTGGCACAATGACCAGGAAAGGAATGGAGATTGTGGACATGATGCGAAGGAGGAAAATCAACGTGTTATGTGTTCAGGAAACGAAGTGGAAAGGGGAGAAGGCACGAGAGCTGGGGGACGGATACAAGCTCTTCTACTATGGAACGGATGCAAAGCGAAACGGAGTTGGAATTGTGTTAGACCCTGATCTGAAGAAGAGCGTTCTATCGGTTGAAAGAAAGTCGGACAGACAAATCTGGATTACGTTGGCCCTTGGAAAGGTGGTGGTGAACATCGCGAGTGTGTATGCGCCCCAAGTTGAATGGGACGAGAAGGAAAAGGAGGACTTTTNGGAGAGTGTGGAAAGGATGCGAAGGAGGAAAATCAACGTGTTATGTGTTCAGGAAACGAAGTGGAAAGGGGAGAAGGCACGAGAGCTGGGGGACGGATACAAGCTCTTCTACTATGGAACGGATGCAAAGCGAAACGGAGTTGGAATTGTGTTAGACCCTGATCTGAAGAAGAGCGTTCTATCGGTTGAAAGAAAGTCGGACAGACAAATCTGGATTACGTTGGCCCTTGGAAAGGTGGTGGTGAACATCGCGAGTGTGTATGCGCCCCAAGTTGAATGCGACGAGAAGGAAAAGGAGGACTTTTGGTACGCAACAAAAATTATTCGTGGGGAAAAACCTCACCTTTATCCTACATAAGCTTGTGCTAAGCGCAAACCGAAGAATAAAACAACAATTGTAGCCTCCAAGGTGAATAATGACAAAAACAGGTAAAAGAGAGAAAATTTTAAGTGCCACATAAAAGTAACGAAATGCCATAGTCACCATTTACGAAAATCAGTTTTTAAATTCTCCACTCAGAATAAAATTTCTTTTAGATAATCTGCATTTTCATCTAGTAACATACAAATCCCAGATGTTACACAAATATTTCACCATCTACCTTAGACATTATGTCTGATCTTCCCGTAATGAAAGTAAGCCACTGGGGTAAACTTCATACTATGCATGAAAATAACACCAAATCCATCAGTAGATATTGCGACAACATCCAAAAGAACTGTTTGCGCCACTAAATATCTTTTCACATACCATACCAATTACAAAAACTAGTCAAAACATAAGCAGAAATCAAAATACTTCTTGGACGGGTGATGCTACATAAATAATCAAACACAGAGTCTTTATACCAGTAAAACAGCGTATACTATATTTACACTAAGCAAGATATTTATCATCAGTGATAAATCAAAATTAATGTACACTATCCACAAATCACAATTCAATATATGGCATTAAGTTAAATAAAACATACCTGCTGCTTCTCCAACAACTTTGGAAACCACTGGATGAGTTTCCGCTATATCGTCCTCAGACTTAACATCAGCAACATCTTTATCATTTCCAGCTAAATCATTCATCTCCGACTTTGGAACATTATCACCAATACCAATAACAACTATCTTGATACCTGAATTGCGAAGTCTTTCTGATGCATATTTTACATTGCCACTTGTGTCCTTTCCAGCTGTGAAGAAAACGACTACCTTACCAGCATTCGCTCTTGATCCCTCGAAACCCTGAAAACCTTGTCTTCCTAAAAGTTCTAAAACAAGGTCAATCCGTCTATGACCTCTTATTGCGTCCATGTCACGAAGAGCACCAAGAACACTGTTGATGTTCTGACCTTTCGACAAGGGTAGTCCTAGTTTGGCACTGTCTCCGTACCATACTAAACCGATACGTGTTTCATTGCCTGCAACTCTATACATCTTCAGCTCTGTCCTTATAAATGACTTCATACTGTCAATCATTTTGTCTGTGACTCCAGCAGATGTATCCACAGCGTAGAAAATGTCAACGGGTCCACTAATACCTGTGCAATGGATGATAAATGATTTGTGATTAACGAAATTCACCGTAACCAGGACTTTGAACGAAATTTCTGAAATGCGATATGAAAAACTCACTGGTAGCTCTTCAAAGTACTAAAGCTAAAATCGTTTTATCTCCTGGAAAAACGATGTGTTATCAGACCAATGAAGAACGGCATAGTTCAAGTCCCACCAACGCCTTCCAATTAATTTTTCACGTTGCATTTCTGAATCAATGATTAGGGAGCAGTGATAGACCGACAGACAGACAGACTCAGACCCTCAGTGCCCTGTACGAGATGTTGATCTCAACTTCACGGTTGTTGGCCGCCAAATTTTTACATTTTTATACTTCTGCGAAGGTAAGGATTCACCCCTTGTTTTATCAATAAGACACATTTTCACTCGACCGATGCTCTTTTTAATACAACAAAAAAATATTATCTGAAATAAAATGTCAATATTGGCTGTAGGAAACAATATCTTCTATACATATTAAACCCATTAATTTTCATCCATGATTATTATAGTGTGAAAAATCAGAAAAAATGTTACTATGATACTTTACAATAAAAGGTTTTAAATGTTCATCGAAGATTGAACAACAGATACTCACGAGTCCATGACCTTTTACAACTAATCCCATTCTTCATAGTCCTACAGCTGATACATTAATGCAAAAAATTTTCTGCTATTTTATGTCCACCTAAATTTTTTCGCGGTGTGGTCAGGTAAATTTGAGTATACAGCAATTACCAATTCATTCTTCGGTATTTGGGTGAAGTCTGCATTCTACCGTGAGCTTCCGAGACCTTTTCTTTTGCCAAAAAAATAGATTCCCTGAAATAGCTTTAGATTTCACACAGTACTTAATCACTCCAAAATGCTTTCGGACACTAAAGCTATTTCAATGAAACATGTTAAACGTTTTGAGTCCGTTTCAAAGAAGAATAGTAAACAATTTTGGCCATTTGGCAAACCAGTGCTATCGTTTTCATTCTTTCATCCAACAAAAAACGTTTTCTTCTTTTCTACACTGTTCTTAATTGTTAATGAATACAAATTTATTCCACGTTGTGTATTTTACTTGCTTTCAAACCTAAGAGCCCTCATACTTTTACTGACCAAGTAAAGGTTTCCATCTGTTTTAGGGATGAGTCTTTCAAATGCTAAATATTTTAGAGTATCTTTTAAAAGCATAAGTGAACCTGTACAACTGTTTGTGTCCATACACACCTACAACTCAAATCCCCATT
>RDPX01000016.1:2670915-2739747 GCA_003991215.1 Morbakka virulenta
TAAGTAAGAAAAAGTAATTAAGTAGGTCAGAGTGTACAAAATCCTTTTAAAAGCTACTGGGAGCATTGTCTCCATATCTACTTGCCATACTAAGCTATAAATGAAAAATAATTTTAAAAATAGTTTTAAAGGTTAAAACAATCGAAGGAACTAATATTTAGAAATACTTATCAACCTTCCTACTGTTGCTTGTGTTTATTTTACAAATGCCTAAATAAAGAAAAAGAGCTGCAGCAAGGTGTTTCATGTGTTCATACATTCATATATATATATATATATATATATATATATGTATAATATATAATTACATATGCGAGTAGGTGTGTGTGTGTTGAGGGTGGAGGGTGTAAATAAACTCACCACAGGATCCCTTCTTTTTAAGTTCCAATTCTTTCTTTTCTTTGCAAGATGCTCGTCTTAAATAACATTCACTTGCGTAAGATCTGCCATCACTTCCACACACTGCATTTGCTGGTTTGTCATTTGTGCACGAGGGGCATGTACAGAATGCTGTGCCATCGATTTTTTTCACACATTTTGAATAGTATTTGCATTCTGTAAATTTGCAAGGATCTGAAAAGAAAAAAATAACAATCAGAGAACAAGGAATTTCGTCATATTAACAGCTTCAATAAACTTGACTTTGTTACTGACAAGTACAAAAAAAGAAAAACTGCACTGTACACTCGGCACACAAAAAACTTATTTTCGACCGGCTCCTACACCCACTTATGTAACACACGCATAAAATCACGAATAAATCATAGAATTTCAAATCATAATAAATTTCTTTCTTGCACGTCTTCGTGTTTCTGTATATGAGTGGAATATTCCGTTCCGTACTGAGTGTTGTCACTGAAATATATCATTTGTACTCTGAAGACAATTTCTATTGTCCTGATGTAAATTGCATCTGGATGTCTGTTGACAACCTTTCAAAGTTTCAACGCTTGTGGGAAATTTTAAGTTTGTTTATTTCAGGTCGACAACAGGTGTGGGTAATCAAAAATATACCCATTTAGTTGTATGACAATAACTGAACACCTTTTTAGAACTTATTTCAGATGACCACGATACGTTTTATCTAGAGCAGCATAGTGGTAGCTCTGAGTCATACGCAAAAATTAACAAAAACTACATCAAATGAACAAGCTCGTCATCATATGTCAGATTTGTTTGTCTTTCGATTTTACGTAAAGATTTAATATTCAAACATAATACAGGTTTATAAGGGTAAATTAAACAATTAAGGCAAAACATTTAAAAAGAACCAATTTTTATACAACTCTTTTTATTACTTTAATGTTTTTCCCATTTCCTGGGTCCACCTCGTGATCTTCCAAGAACGTTCATTAAAACAATTAGGAATTTTATATTTCAAGACTGGGCGCAAACCAGCAGCTGTGTTTTGGGTGGGGTTTTTTTTTGAAAGACTCCTAAGCTCTTTCTGCTCGTAAAATTGTATTTCTTGGTTACACAGCAACTATGGTAATACAAAACCAAGGTTCCTCTTTTATAAACAATAACAATAACTATTATTATTATTATTATTATTATTATTATTATATTATTAAATTATTATTACTATCATCATCATCATCTTTGAGTTCACTACTTATGGTTTTCGTTGATGGAACTGTTCGGCAAACGTAAAGCTACAAGTGGCCTCGGACACTCAGTTTTGTTATCTTCCCAGCTCTTCCAAAGAAGATTTATGTTTAAATGCAGTGCATATCACATCATCTAGCGGATCTAATTTCTAAGCTCTTCTGTCAACTTCCTTTGAATGAAACCAATTAACCCAAATATTATTGGAGTCACTCTTGCATTAACATTTAACAACCTCATTACGTCTTGCTTTTGCACACAACAATTGGTTACCCGCTTCCATTCTTCCTTTTTAGGACTTCAATCAACAGTTTTTTCTTTTCACAATGGCAACTGGCTGGTTAATACTGTTATTCTATCAGCTCCACTTCGAATTTCTTAAATAATATCAAATAAGCTTTTTACCAAGCAACAGCAACGTGAGTAACATTCTCGGCCAGATATGCCATTTTGCTGCAAGTAGTAAATTCATCCCTTTACTGAATTTGTATACTAGCGCTCCACGCATAAACGTTTCTGGTTCATCTCCTATTTTCCCTTGTTACAGCCATTTAAACGTACCCTTCGGAATAACTTAAAAGAAATAAACTCAGTGTTTACAGTGCATTTGATTCCTGGGGTACTTTACACAGGAAAAATACTATTCTTAAAAAGGAGGCAACCCAATAATATTTCACAAGTTATTTCCAGTTTCCGACTTCACTTTACATATTATGCTGTGTCCAATAATATGGCAGCTAATATTAACTCGCATTTTGACGACCAAATTCTACGTGCACAACAGTTGGTCAAACAAAGTTTTTGGTTAAGAAAACAATTCAGCACGCAGTAAAATAGATATACCAAACAACACTGTTTTATGACGTAAGGACATTTTAGAATTAAACAAATTAAAATTTTTTATGCATGAAAAACAAACCTCGTTTGGCGTCATTTGCAGTACTACTGCTTCCATCTTTCACATCATCCTTATTTTTTACCATGATAGGACCTTTGTCCTTTCCTCCAATGTTCAACACTTCATTTTTAAGTGCATTGGCTCCGATACCAACTGCTACTACAATAATACCTTTCTGCTGCAAATCGTTTGATACCAATGACACATCTTGGTTCACTTTTCCATTAATAAACACAATGACAACTTTTTCAGCGCCCTTTCGACCCTTATCTCCAAATAATACCTTTTCTGCTGACCGAAGAGCGCGGTCAATTCTAGTCTCACCAGTGAAATAACGCAGCGATGGTAAGTTTGCCNCTCCAATGTTCAACACATCATTTTTAAGTGCATTGGCTCCGATACCAACTGCTACTACAATAATACCTTTCTGCTGCAAATCGTTTGATATTAATGACACATCTTGGTTCACTTTTCCATTAATAAACACAATGACAACTTTTTCAGCGCCCTTTCGACCCTTATCTCCAAATAATACCTTTTCTGCTGACCGAAGAGCGCGGTCAATTCTAGTCTCACCAGTGAAATAACGCAGCGATGGTAAGTTTGCCTTGAAATTTTCACTTGTCATACGAGGTCCCAAACTGATCACTTCGTATGGTTCATCCCGTGCTTGAATGGCACCCAATCTCAAATTGATGTTCTTTTTACTCAGTATATTTACAGTACCCTCTATAATTCCTCTTTGTAATTCCATGTCGAAGAATGCTGAAGGTCCTGAAAAGCCAACTACAAATACCATGTCTTTTTCATATGCCTTAGCTAAAAAAAAGTGGGGAAAAGTATCTTAAAACCAATGAGAAAATGAAAACATCACAAAATAACATAACAAGGTTTATAACCATAACTCCAAAATCAAAAAAATGTTTATAATCTTAAAAGTCTTTGGGATACTGACATGACGCCACAAATGAAAAGTTTCTTAATGTTTTCTTAATTCATACGTTCTACACCTATGAGCCCGTATAGGATTTGACCTTACCTATCCTGGACAACCATTCTCCAGTTCAAGTGATTCGTTCAGTCTGTTGTCAGTATTTGTCACAGTAATACTTTCTCTCATAAGTTATTGTGATTAAAGCGTGTTTTCTTGTTTGGGATCTAAAGATACTATTAATAATATCAAAATGGCCCGCATGAGTAGATGTGGCGTGAAAAGCGGGAACATTTGTGTTTTTCTAAAACACTGGAGGTTGCCTTCCTAAAAAGCCTTGGAGAAAAAAAAGCCGCTGTCCACGACCCAAAGAAACAGAAGCACTAACAGTAAACGTTTTATGCTTACGGCAATGTACAAAAGTTGTCAATAAGGTGTTAAAGAAATATGATGTGACATTACATACAGAGGGAAAACATTCAGTTCGTCCCACTGTTATTCCTTACACTGTTCTGCCAATCCTACAGCTCATTTTCCAATAAAAACGTTTTTGTTACATAAATTCCCCAAAAGGTGGCTTCATTACTTTAATCTTGCGGCCAAAACATCTTTATGTTAATCAAGATTAAATTAAAACGAATTTCCTCGACAACATCCTAGCAGCAGTGAAGCTTTCAGGTAGAGTTTCAGTTGACCGATGCCGAACATGTTGTTGCCAGTGCATGGAGTCACATAAGCACGTTGCGCATACCATACGTCCTATGAGCTCTGGCCTGTGACTGTTTCAGAGATGATGATGGGCACAAGGATGAATTTTGCATAGCAAGTGAAAAACGGGATGTCACAAAGGAAGTGGATACTGAAAATCATTTAAACAATGATCATCCACTTCTTTATTAAATGACTTATAGTAAAATATCTGGGATATCTTTTAATCGATGTCATAACATAACTGTGACGATGAAGACAGTATTATAAAGACAGCGGAAAATGTGTCCATAGATAACGAGATTGCGGAAATAGGTGATGGACCTCTTAAAAAACTAGAGCAGTGTGCTTTCACGTCTGTGTATAAAATTAAGTGCCAACTGCTACGAAAAAAAGATCCCTTTCTAATGCGTAAGATAAAAGTGCAAGAAAAAAGTCAACCATTACAGTGCGTCCTCATCCCCAGAGCATCCATTTTCATCTCCTTTGACCACTTACGGTGTTCCCCCTCAAACTGTTGCTATCACCCAGGTAACCTTCTTGAAATTACTCAAACATGATGAAATGTTCCGCGCTACAGTTCCCTTGTTTTACAATGTCATCATGTTTTATAAAAATTCAAATATTAATATGAATTTCTACAGTGACTCTATCAATGTAAAATGCTATGTATGACTTTATGAAGAAAAACGTGGTTGCTTGTACATTACTTTACAAATATATTGGTAACAATTTAATTTTTATTTGTATGTGCTTTTAAACCCTATATTAAAACCACGATCCAGTATAGTAACCAACAAAATACAAATAACGCGTGTGTACTCTGTCCTAAGAATCGAAACAAATCATCATAGATACAGAATAACATCTTACCATCACGAATAAAAACTCGTCAAACAATTATACACATTAAACAACATTTACGGTATAGGTATAAGTTATGTTTTAAAAGTAAATGGATTCAATGTATTACTCTGATCAAGACCCAAAGTTATTCCATTTTATACAAGCAAATATAAAAATATTCCTTCATCATGAAAAAATTCGGAATTCGAAAAATGTTGGCCTCAGGAAATGTAGGTGGTGTATTTCAAAATTTACGGTTTCAAAGGAGAAGCAATACTACTATAAACACTCACTTGAAGTATGGTGTGTGTAATTACAGTGGCTGGATAATAAGTTACTTTACTGGAAATAACATTCTCAAACACCTCAGTCCAAAATTTTGGTTTATTTATGTCTGACACTAACGTTATTATCAAAATGTTAGAGGTTATAAGATTGCTAATAATGTGGAAAGCAATTGTCTTGACACATTTTAGGAATATGTGCTGAAAAAGTCAAAATATATCTAATTCAAACCTAATGTTTCCATTACATAATAAAACTGGTAAAAATACGGGCAAAAACCTAACAATTATTAAATATTACATGTTATATATTTCATTGACTGTTTTACCTTCCTGCACTGTCTCTAACCAATGCTTATTTCAAATACTTATTCGTCATTTAAAAAATCAAAAACAATAGTTTACTAACCAGCAGCTTCAGCGACAACTTTCGAAACAACTGGGTGTGTTTCAGGCAAATCATCTTTAGAATCAACTGAAGCAGCATCCTCTCCATCTCCTGACAGATCTCTTAAATCGAGCTTTGGAACATTATCACCAATACCAATGGCGACTATTTTGATTCCAAGATTACGCAGCTTCTCCGATGCATCTTTCACGTTTCCACTCCTATCTTTTCCAGCTGTGATAAAGACTACCACTTTGCCTGCATCTGGCCTCGATCCCTCGGAAATCTTGAAACCTTTTATTCCTAAAAGTTTCAAAGCAGTATCAAGGCGTCTTTGACCCTTCAATGCTTTAATGTTTTCCAAAGCATCAAGAACAGCGTTCATATCTTGACCTTTCGATAAGGGTAATTCCAGTTTCGCATTGCCTCCCAATAATAATAAACCAATTCGAGCTCCTTGAGGGTTGATTTTGTACATTTTTAAATCTTTTCTTACAAATGACTTTATGGCTTCGATGATTTCGTTGGTGACTCCGTCAGATGTGTCGAAAGCATAGATGATGTCAACAGGTCCGCTCACACCTAAACAACGAAAGGAAAACCACTAATACCCACGCATACTAACGAATGTTGTAATTCCTCTTGGTGAATTCAAATTACAGTACACAAAAAGGAGAACACAGACAGAGTCGACAAGGGCAGTTAATGTTTGAGTGCCCTACGTTATCTGGAAAAGTATTGAAAGCAAAGTTTCAATAATGCCTTCTTTACTCCTTTACTAGTATCTTAGTATCCTTGACACTTAGAAGTTAAATAGGTGCACTTTGCCAAAGTTTGGTTATATGGGTCCAAATATCCTTGAAAAGTTATTTTTCCCAACCCTAAGTACCTCATATTTTCTGGGGTGTAACTAATCACAAAAATTCAAATTTCAAACCGACGCAATGTCCTGTACGGAAATACATTTTGTTTTCATTTTCAATAGGTTATTCACAACATTTCTAATATCCTTAACAAATATCCGTAAAACTAATACGGGCAAATAGCGAAAAATTATTAAAATACAACCTACCACAGGGACTTTTACTTGCCACCTCTATTTCTTTCTTCGTAAAGCACGACTCGCGTTTCAAGTAACAACTGTTTGCATAGGACCTACCATCAGTTCCGCAGACTATACTGGCCTTGAATGTATCTGTGCATAATGGGCATGCGCACTCTGATGTTCCATCAACCTTTGACAAACATATTCCATAATATTGGCACTTTACAGTTTTGCATGGATCTTCAAAAGAAATTTAAACATTTACTATAAGATACTTTATAGAATATCACTCATAAATTGATAGCATTTTTAATCACAGAGTATATAGAAAGATATATAGATAAAGATATAGATATATAGATCAATAGATGGATAGATAGTACTATAGTGCTATAATACAATGCTATAGTGCTATAACTTAGCGAAGCCATTTATTAATCAATACACCATACAAAAATCCCTTAATATCTTAAAACTGTGTGCTCAGGCGTTATCATCATCAAAAGGACGATGAGATATGATATGTTCCAGCAAAACAGCAAAAAATAAAGGAGTAATCGTTTCCCAAGTACATTTAAAAACTTTTATTAACCAATACATTTTTCACCATAACATTAGCAAAAAAAATCCGAAACAGATAGGGATATTCAAAACGCTGCAAAGTAAAATCTCTACCTTTTTCAGCATCCCTCACAAGGTTGCCAATTGCGCCTTCAACATCATCCTTGTTCTTGACCATGACTGGATCTTTTTTCTTATCACCAACCCTTAAAAGATCTAATTTATTAGAACTCGAACCAATCCCAATGCCAAACACTTCAATTCCTTCGGACCGCAACCTATCAGCAGGAGCTTTAAGGTCTACTTTTGATTTGGCATTTAGGAAAACGAACACAAGTTTATCCGCTCCACGTCGTCCTTGCCTACCCGTTAGTATTTTTCTTGCCGATTCTAAAGCTCTATCAACTCTGCTTTCACCAGCGAAGCTCAACAGAGAGGGAAGTCTCCTTTTAAAGATGTCTGCTGTCATATATGGCGACAACTGGATAACCTCAAGAGGAGTTGATTGGGACTGTATAGCTCCGAAGATTGAGTCTGCTTTTGTTTCACCAAATTTGTCAATTAATTTTTCAATAATTGTTCTTTGCATTTCCATATCAAAAATAGCGGTTGGTCCAGAAAATCCGACGATGAAAAGAACATCTCGGCTGTACGCTTGCCCTACAAACGAATGAATGTCAAAATTTTAGTTATCTGGAAAAAACATTTTAAAAAAACGTATCCTGGTATCATTCTAATACAAATTTTGTGTCAATCTCTAGTATGATTAAAAACCCTGAAGGCAACCAATACAGCCTTGATTTATTATTGAATCTGTTTTAACGCCTGATTCATAGGTTAAATTTACCAAGCACCAGATTCCCTTCCCTTCCAAGGGATTAAAAAACCCCGTTTTGGTGGGATAATACTTACTTACCCATTCAGTTGCAGAGCACCACCACATAGCTACAGATAGTACGACGTGTCATTCAACAAGAAAAAACGAAAATAAAAAAAAAATTAAGTGTTTTTACCTAATGCCTTTCCAATACACTCTGACACGTGAGGGTGCATTTTAGCTAAATTATCACTAGGTCCAACAATTGCAGCGTCGTTACCATCACCTGTAATTTGCGGTACATCATTCTGTGCTATCCCGCTACCGAAAACTACTGTACAAATCTTGACACCACGACTGCGAAGTGCTTCTGACGCTTCTCGAAGCCTGCCACCATAATCTTTTCCTGCAACGAGGAGCACCAAAACTTTGCCAGAATTACTCCTGGCTCCACCACTCATGGTAAATCCTTGCCTTTCTAAAGCATTAAGAGCTCCAGCAATTCGCCTCTTTCCTCCCATTTCTCTAACATTTTCTAGCTCGTTGATAACCCGACGTCGTGAGTCACCTCCAGTTAGATGTAAGCTTATCAGTGGATCCTGCCCATACCAAAGAAGGCCAACACGTGTCTCATTCTTACGAATACTATTCATTTTCAAATCATTTTGTACAAACAGTATACTGTCTTTCAAAGTTTTGTCATCGACATCAGAAGAGGAGTCAATTGCATAGAAAAGGTCCAATGGCTTGCTTATTCCTAAAACAAAAGTGTTCGAAAAAGTTTATGGTAAAAATAGTTAGAGAAAATATATGCCTAATTGGTACAAACTACTTTTTACTTGGTACATTAATGAGAATCTTTGCCGTAGAAAAAATTCTAAATGGTTCAAAATTGTATTAAACTTGACAATTACAAAAAAATTAACTAAAAAAAAAATTAAAAAATCTTTACCGTCAAAACGCTTTATTCAAAATTCTACCACCGCACGGTAAATGTAATTGTAAAATATAACAGTACAATACGACAAAGAAACACTTATGTCAGTGCAGACATAACACTTAATAATAGTCATCTAATGTTAAAGTTTTCTTTCAAAAATTCAAACCGTCCAAACACTTGAAAATTCTTTAGTCATGCGGAGCGAGCTTTTCTTAAGCCACGTAACGAGAGATACTTCTCCTATCGTCAGGCTTTGTCAGTCTAAACACTATTGACGATTTAAGTCAATCACCTGACATTAACCGTTACAAAGAGTAAAACAGTACCTGATAATAATGAAAAACGTAAATGCGACGGGCACTATATTAAGTTACGTAACAAAATAAATGGCAAATACCATCCTATTTCATTGCCCTATGAATAAGTCGTATCATTGACCAAACAAAATGATGTGCTGAATTCGCAACATTAACTTGGAAGACGGTTACTCTCCTGATGAGCTTAGAGATCGGATTAACATATCAGGTATCAGGGTCTGTAAAACATTTTACGACTTTTAATGGCTTTCTCTTGTTCAGCGGTTGTATCATGACTGTCGTTGAAGAGGTCTAGTACGATGGTTACTAAAGGGCATATGAAATAAAATGAATAGCGTTCGGACTACATGAATTAACAGTTCGCTTGGTTTGGACTGTTCGGTGTGAAGGATGGTCATAGTATAGACCGTAAAACCAATGCTACCATGGGAAATTGCCGTTTGTCTGCAATTAATGGTGAACTATATTAACCAGACAGATATAAATATATATTACTACTGGTCTATGGGCAACTTCAATAACAACAAGCCGCTGTGTCTGCCTTAATGGAACCAGCAACCCATTTTAACGTAAATAACTGTATTGCACCCTTCAAAATGTTAGCTGCTTATGTCTTTACAATACGAAACTTTATGACTGAGCTGAAGCACATTAATCCTATCATCCCTTCTTTTGTAATCACTAACTTAGACTTTACCAACTAAACTAAGACATTCCTTTCCATCAAAGCTGAGAGTTTCCATTCTGATAGCGACATTTCTTCCGTTTCTAAATAGTAATACAAACTAAAAGATGAACCTTTTTACTTTCGTAGGCTCAAAAGAGAGCACTTCGACCTGAATTAGCAACGATTGAGTATTTAACACGTAAGTGAAAGCATTTAATTAAACATTTTTCTTTATGCAGATCATCTGAAAACCTAAGGAGAAAAAAAACGGCATTGTATTTTCCTTTAAATAAACACTATTCTTTTTCTTTCACTCTCAGACCCCCTAAACAGAGGGGTAGGCTTACAATATTAAAAACATCATAATCCGGAAATGTATAAACCCATCGTCTTTTTCTTAACAAGGTGCTTCAAAGTTTTAATACCCAAAATACATAGTAATAAGAATACAATAAAAAAGTAAACGTTTATTTATTTTAAGAGGACAGCAGAGGTATCTACTGCAAACGAGAGGAAAACAATTAAATATGCGAATGCTGTTGCAATAAATAAAAAAAGAAAATTTCGAGCACATCCTTGCTTGATAAGTAAACGTGCGAATCAATTTTCAAGCTGTCTAATTGGTTGCTTTTTTTAATGTAAACCAACAGCTCGAAGTAAATAGTCTAAAGGTAAAGGGTTCCTCTGTAATTATACCACTAAAAATGTTTACAAAATTTCAACATCAAAAAAATTGTCCTACTTTTGTTATTTATTGTTTCATTTTGGCCTTTTGTTCTAATTTGGGGGTTCTTTCGAAGCGTCAGTTTTTTCACAACACAAAATAAAAGAGTAAAATTTAAGTTGCCCTTTTAAATTTTAATTGTCTGCCACGATAATAGAACTCATCTAGAATTTTATCCGCTATAGACAGGTGTCCTCCATTACAAAGGTAATTCTGTAAGAATGTGGCAGTGATTCTACGTAGGCAAAGAAAAATCTGTCTCCTTTAGACATGGTAACCTATGATATGCATGCTATACCCGAGGAATGACTGCATAAATGAATTTATACTCAGCATATAAACAAGAACATCAATATATACGAAGTAGAAGCACATAAGTAGACTGGAAAATTTACGTCTAGCATACCAAATAAACACTTCACCCGGTAGTGGTCACCTTTCCGAAAACAATTTCATTCCTGAATTACAAAAGGACCCTTTTTCCCTAACTAACATATTGTGGCGGGTGAAAAGGCTAAGTATTAAAATCAAATCCGTTACATATCAAATAACTTACCACATGGTTCCAGCTTTACGACTGTAATCAATTTCTGCTCTACACATGATAATCTATGTAAATGGCATCTGCTTAAGTATGATTTTCCATCGCTTCCACAAACTGGTGAGATTTTGCTATCTTCAGTAAAGACTGGACAAGTACATTCAGCTCTACCATCAATCTTGGTAAGACATTTACCATAATTTTGGCACCTTACAGTGGAACACGGATCTACAATTAAAAAAATAACCAAATAAATTAGCCAACAAAAATGTCACACCTAAATCGGCTGCTATAATTTTTCTTTGCCTACTTGGATAAACGCAGATGAACATACCAACAAATATGAATATATACACATATTAATATTGAAACATGTTCAATCCTGACTTGCACCAAGTAAAATTAACAAGGTCTTGACAGAAACCCAACATTACGACAAGCTACCACACACATACAATACCACATGTAAAACCGTGCTAAATAGTGCGGAACGTCCTATAACAATGTTTTCAAGGTTGTACAAGCTATTTAGTAACAAACACGTGTAAAAATTTTTTAAAGATAATTGTGATGCAAAAAGTTGATTTCAAAAATATTTACAAAAATCAAATATTAGTGATGAATTACGAATACATTTTCTCTTCAATGGTGGCACTAAGTAAAACGTTTTAACTTTCCGCCTATTGAGAAGACTAACTGCCCATTAAAAATGTTAAGACTTCTCAGGTAAACACGGGTAGTGGTTTACTTCTTTCAACAGAACAAGCCACTGAGTTTCCCAAAACTAATTAAAACGTCGGGGTAAGGTTACTTCAATATGTTAAATCTCGTTCTCGTTTTGCTGACCTCATATCCAATTAATTGCTAGCTACAACCCAAACATGCAGGAGAATCTGCTTCAGTCATTAATTTTTTTGCTTGTATCTGGAGCTCATATCATGCTGCTGATGTATCCTATTTCAAAGAAAGTCTACTCTATTGATGGGAAGACCAAGATATAATTTTGAAACCGGAAAAAAACCTCATAAACTGTCCTCCAATACCTCTGTTAAGTGCACGCCGTGCAAAGATTTAAATGTTGGGTAACAGCCGATATTAACACCTAAACTTTGCCCTATGTACGCTCGAGAAATATGGAATATGTAAATTGCCGATATATTATAGGGAACCAGGCTTTTTTTTACAAAATTCAAACGTTTTTAAACTTTTCGAGTTAATTAGTTACAGGTGGCCTGCATCCCTCTTATCTAACATTACCCATTCTTTTTTTTGTAATAAAGTTCTTTAAACCATTAAGTATGAAAAAGTTTAGAGTGCGATGTAACATTTAATCGCATGGAACAGGTGAAGCCACAAAGAAGACACTGCAAAATTTTATATTTCAAAAAGCGATGAAAATGGCCCTTCAACCTGTAACAGCCAATCCGATTGCAAAAGAAATGTAAATTTTTACTATTTTCATTGTTGACTAATCAAGAGAATAGCAACAAAACAAAAAAACCCATAAAAAGACGTTGAAGAGAATACAGATTTTAAGGGTGTGGTTAGTTTATCTATTTCGTGAGAAAAATACACTTAACAGAGCATTGAAAGAAGCCGTTTCTCAGTGAACCAGCTAGAATGTTTCCAAGTGGCTCTTGCTATATTATGCATAACTCAGTTCATTTATTCCGCTTGAGGATGAGCGCATAAATAAGTAATTGAATCAATTAGCCGACAAACCGAAGATTGAGTGCGTAAGTCTATCATCTACAATTCTCCGTACATCGGCGCTCACAGACGTCAGCTTCAAAGATGAAGCAATACACCTTTTAGAAAACCCATGTATGTAATAAAATTTCCTTGCTTAATGTTTCATGTGGATATTAGTAACTAAAGCCAAGATAAATAGTGCTTTTTGGCCAATTTTTGGTACATTAGGTAACAGGCAATTGATAAGAAAACCTTGGTCAATAATTATCATGTCAATTTCAGTATTATTGACACCGTCAAGAACCAAGACGAAGCGTAACAAGGCTCCATGCGATACGGTACAACTTAACAGCATCGCAACCGAAAGGTTCTGTTTAACCCAGAAAACACAAAAAGGTGAACCCAGAATTATGATCGATATGTCTTTACCAGTAATGTCAAAATTACTAAAACAATGCATAAGTTGCGATAACGAGCTGCATTCAAACGTTCAAACCAATCAAGTGGTCTCTTTCTGGCATATCACCCTTAAAGTCAATCAAGGTATCGAAAATGGAAAAGCAGGAAAATGCTTGTAAGCACTGCAGTCAACCGAGATGATTTGAAGGTATTCAAAATGTTTGAAACGTGTAGTAAAGTAAAAACGAAAACAAGAAAGTGCATTCTCCAAAGAAGGCGAATATTTAACTTGGCGTGACGTGATGTCACTTGAATTTACATTCCAGCACTACCAGCTGAAGTAAGAGCAGAACAAACGGATTAACAATAGGTTTGGTACACCAACGTAGCAATAAAGAGTCCCAACTGATCGGGCCCTTTCCCTGTTGTAGAAAACACTGCTTTGTTGATCCTAACGTTAGGATATTTCGGCATAGCTCAAAAACTCCATATTAACGTTTGCACAATTGTCAAATCATAGTAAATTTTTCACATCCAGTTCCTAGGGAAAATGTTCACCAAATTAATAGTATCATTGATAATCACTTCTTCATTAATGAGTTGTTTCATTAAAGGATAACGTTTTTAAAATAGAGGGGTTTGTTTGATATCACTAAAATAGAAAAGTGAAATTTCAACTGATCAAATATATAGCTATTATCTTCTCTCATCACTCCAAATTTTTTGTCTCTTCGAAATACAGTTTAACAGAGAAGCCTAATACTAGAAACAACATAAGAACTGCAAAAACTATTAGTCATGCTAAAATCCCCCTTAAATACAAAAGAACTGCTTCTAAAGAAATTCAGTATATGTCTTCATTCATGTGTTGTTCTTCTCACAGTTTCAAGGAACAAGCCAGAAAAGACGAGAAATTATGCTTCCATTTCTATACTGCTGTATATTTTACGTACAATATTAAAACCTCTCATTTTCAGTTTGTTCTATTGCTATAAATTTTGTTGGTAATGCTGGGAAGCTAAACAATATTTTCTTCTACTTTCTACGGGTACTTACTCCTAAATCCAATTACAAAATAAAGACAATAGAGCTATCACCAGAGAGAAGCATGCATTAAGAGTGTAATATACACTAATACAACACCAGTTCATTTTTTCTCATAACCAAAATTGTATTTATACCTGGCTTCGTTGAATCAATACTCTGTTTGACCATCTCATTGATATCTTCATCATCCTTAATGAAAAGAGTTTTATCCGAATTCTTCACGATGCGATTCTTGTCAAAATTTGGATCTCTGATTTCTTCCCCAACAACAATTATTACAGCTCGTATCCCTCGGTCTCTGAAATCTTTTGCTATGACTGGCGCGTCATACTGTGGATAAATACCATCGGTCAAAAACACGATAATTCTGCCTGCGCCCGGCCTAGCTTCATTACTTTGGCTAAACAAATTTTCTTTCAGCCAAGTGATATCATCTTGGGTATTCTTCACCTTTCCTCTGTAAGGTAGTGTGTTCACAGCGTCCACAAGGAATCCCTTATTAGAGTACCTACTAAATGGAAACTTGTAACCAGATGTCTCACCAAGAACAACCACACTAACTTGTGTTGCTAATTGAGATATGTGGTGACCCTCTATCATTTTCTGTACAACAGCTCTTTCCATGCTGAAGTCTGTGCTTGGATTTTTGCCACCAACACCCAATACAAATGCCAGATCAAGAGGACCCTGCTTCTCTGCGGGGCAAATGATAAAAGAATAATCGTGTAAAGATTCAATTTAATAAAAAGTAAAAATCTTGCATGTCATTTCTGCTAAGGCATGTCTCGAATATTATGTCAAAGAAAAATGCTTAAAAGTAATGCCTGCTTCACAAAAAGTCCTATCTTTTCCAAAGCAATGATTATGAAGTTTCTAGTTCATATTGTATATACGGATGTTTGAGATCCTAATAAACAGACCTGTTGGAAAACAATATAAAAATAGTTTTAACTAATTACATCGTGGCTCGTGAATTCTAGCGTTGATCTCTACGTTGGCCAAAAAACACAATACGAGAAACGGGAAGATCACAATTCCCTCTGCTTTCTACCAATATACACCACTATATTTTAGTTCAAAAGAAGGGCAAGGTGAGGGGGAGGGGAGGCTGAAAAACTCAAACTGCTCCAAATTTAAACAATAACATTAAAAGTTTAAAACTATTTTAACGCTTGTTTTCCTTACAGGTTTGATTATGTCTCTTACGCGCTTAAGCACTTTAACCAAAAAAGACGTTGTAAGAAACAGATCTGACCACTTTTGACAATTCAAAAAAATGGTATATAAGACTCAAATGTGACTCGGTGCCCCATTCGTACATAACCTGTGCCTGAAAGTTCTGTTTCTCTAATATTCTTCTTAAAAACCCAGCTCACACAACAGCAAAAATAAGTATCTCGTTCTTGCAAAGGTCGAATAAAAAATTCGTAAACGGAACCAAGCGGAACTGGGTTAAAAGGGGGTTGTAAGTGCTTATCGGCAAATAATGCTGCAAATCTCAAAAAATCTAAAACACAGATAATATATCATTATGAAAAAAATACTAAGACACATTTAAGCAAGATCGCAGGTGAATGGGTGAGGGTGAAAACCCAAAGCTCTCGAGGTGTACATGAAGCTATAAAAATATTATGCGTATCACCTAGTTTAGAATTACCTGTTGCACGCGCTGTTGCGTCGCTAAGAACAGCAGTCACACGAGGTAGTGATGAAAAAGTAGGTAAAACAACAGTGAAGTCAGAAAAAGTAGAAACTTTCTTCAGCTGTTCCTTGTCAACGTCAGGACCAACCCCAGCAACAACAACAAATGTTGAGGCCCATTTAAATAAATTGCTGTAATCTTGCAAATTGGGTGAGGTGTTTGGGTCATTTCTTCCAGCAGTCACTAGCAGAACAACTTTACCAGCATTCTTCCGTTTTGAGTTTATCTTTGAAAATACTTCAGAAAGTACATGCTGAAGTGCAACATCAATTCGTCTACTTCCACCTATCTTTTCCATGTTCTGTATCATTCCAAGCAAACGGTCGGCTGAATCCCCGTCTTTCAATTCTACAAGAGTTTTTGCCTCATTACCGTAAATCACTAGACCAACATTGACATCGTTTGGAGAAATCTTTAAGGTCTGTATCATGTGAGATAATTTTTCCTTCAAATCTTTAAATTCTGTTGTTGCTATTCCATCGGATCCATCCAACAAAAGTACTAAATCCACAGGGCGTGACAGACCTACCCAAAAAAAGCAGAATATATTAAACATTGCTGGGAGATAAAGACAAAAAATGACTCTGAATCAGATCAGAACTGTCGCCGTTTTTGCTTCTCGTCTTGTTAACTCTGGTGTTGCTTTTGCTGCTGCTACTGCTGCTGCTACTGCTACTGCTACTGCTACTGCTGCTGCTGCTGCTGCTGCTACTGCTACTGCTACTGCTACTGCTACTGCTACTGCTGCTGCTACTGCTGCTGCTACTGCTACTGCTACTGCTGCTACTGCTGCTGCTACTGCTGCTGCTACTACTACTACTACTACTACTACTATTACTACTACTACTACTATTACTACTACTACTACTACTGGAAACGTTTTATTTTTTCATCTGAACACATACAATTACAAACCTCACTAATCAAGGTAGTTTGCATTGGCTTGCCTATTTAACAAAATCAAAATNTACTGCTACTGCTACTGCTACTGCTGCTGCTGCTGCTGCTGCTACTGCTGCTGCTACTGCTACTGCTGCTGCTACTGCTGCTGCTACTGCTGCTGCTACTGCTGCTACTGCTGCTACTGCTGCTGCTACTGCTACTGCTACTGCTACTGCTACTACTACTACTACTACTACTACTACTATTACTACTACTACTACTGGAAACGTTTTATTTTTTCATCTGAACACATACAATTACAAACCTCACTAATCAAGGTAGTTTGCATTGGCTTGCCTATTTAACAAAATCAAAATTAAATATTTTACTAACACAATCAATAAAACGACAATAGTTCAAGGCTGGTCCACGGTTTATTACTATAATAATAATAATATTAATAATAATAATAACAATAATAATAATAATAATAATGCTACTACTGCTGCTACTACTACTACTACTTACTACTACTACTACTACTACTACTACTACTATCACTATTACTACTCCTGTCCGACTACAACTACCATTACCATCACTACAACTACTACCACTACTACTACTTCTGCTGCTCCTTCTCTTCCTTTTCCTCCTCCTACTTCCATTGCTTCTTCTGCTGCTACTATTACAACTATTACAACTATTACAACTATTACAACTACTACTGTTACTGTTACTGTTACTATTACTACTACCAATAGTACAATTACTATTACTAATACTATTACTACTACCATTATTACTGCTACTACTACGGCTACTACAGTATTGCGCATATTAATGCGAACAAAAAAAACAAAGCAATTTTTTATGAAAAATATTCCTTTTTCATCCTGAACAATTTAATTACTCCAATTTTTAATGCTTCTTTTAAGGATTATGTCGCCTTCTGGGCTTTAAAAGTATCTATTTCTTTCGAAGTGTCTATTTAGCCATATGACGGCTAAACCGTCTTTCACCCGAAGTAAAATTTCATTGGTCGATCTGTTCAAGCCACGTGACGCGGTTCTTGTCAAGCAACAACGTTATGGTTAGGGTTGGGGTTAGGAACAATAGAGTTTCCAGTCACTGACGGTAGAATAGGATTCGACATGTCCAGTCGTCTGACGGTCAAATAACAACTGCCTATTTCTGTACAATTGAGATTCAGTACAGCGATGTCGCTGCTCACACCAAATGGGTAACCACAAGTATTGCTGACAAACAAGTATGAATCACTTACAACAAACAATTGTAAAGGACCTAATCCAAACCACACTAAGGGTTACATTTTTATTGTATAGCTGTTACTATTTCAATGACTGGATATTTATTACTTTTTTGAATAAAGAGTAATGACTATCACTATGAAACCAGAGTTTAGGCTACGTCCCAAGAAGGAGATCATTATCTGAACCATGCTTGATACTGATTTCCATAGTAATGCAAGGACCGTCCGGTTTTCCTTTGTTCATAAAACTCTATGACCTTAATCAATATCCATTATTATAAGTCAGTTTCTTTTTAAAGTGGTTTTAAAATTAAAATTTTCAGTAACCGAATGCGAAACATGACAATCGAATAAATACAACACTAGAACATTCGAAAAACCGAATCTTCTGTATGGTATAGAAGTAAAGGGAAAAAATTGGCTGCAACAATCAATATTACTCATAGAAAATGTTTTTTCATACCGCAAGGTTCTTCTTTAGCAATTGACACTTTCTTTCCTCCTTCACATACATATTTGAGTAAATGGCATCTACTGAAGTAGGTCCTTCCATCTGTCCCGCACACAGGTGCACTGACCTTCTGTTGCTCACAATTCGGGCATACACATTCCACCTCGCCATCTGCTTTACTTAAGCATTTCTTGTACTGGTCACACGAAACTCCTTGGCACCGATCTACATAAAAAGAGCAAGTAAAAATTAAATTGGGCATCGAAAGACTTGCACAGAAAATCATAAAGCATTCAGTTAGATCTTTAACATATTTTGCTCTGTTACAATACCGAAGTAAATACCCAAAACTGCAAATATTTTTATGTATGCTTTAAACACTTGTTGCAAATGCATTAAACTATAATACTAAAATAAAGTCTAGAAATAAAAATGAGAACGTTAGAATAACCCATATTCGTTCATATTAAACTACATTTTTTGTTATACGTTTTCATTTTTTCCATTTTCTATATCACATAAAAACAGCAAGGACCGCTTACAAATGTATAATATTTACTCACATGTCTACTGAAAATTATTTAAAATTTTATGTTATGCCTATGTGCACTGTCACAAACTAATAAAGTTCTTAAGGAGACTTACTTTAAAAAAAACAAGTAACCTACAACCATTTTCACACAAAATTGTCAAAATACCCGGACTAAGAGAGAACACCATATAACATTAGCTAGCGCCAAAAACTACAAACTTGGCTCAAGAGGGTCACGAGAACTGTTTGTTAGCTTTACGTTTTGAAGAAACTCACAAAAGTAGAAATCCCCCTGTCCGATTAATCTAGTACCCTTGGTGATGTACAGGGTAATGTAAAGGGACTCTTAATACATCTTTCATTAAATTCAAACGGAAATCGATAACCAGAAACGAAGACTGCTCCCTACTTAACTCCTCTATTTAACGGTAACTTTCCAGTTTAATTTTTTTTCCAACCTTTCAAATACGTTCTACCAGCCCTTTCTCATTGGCAAGGTTGTGTCTGAAAGAAACCTACCACATTTTCCTTTCGGTAAAACCGTTGTCTTACAAATTTCGTCTGTGACGCGGAATAAAATCAGGTATTCTAAATAAAATTTTAGCATTTGCATGCAGCCGATCATGTTTTCTGGCACTGAAGGGTCCTCCTCTCCTACACCCCCATCATTTGGCTCCATTTTTAGGGATTATCCAAATCATCAATGATATCTCAACCGTCACATTTCTATAAACTAATAGAATCCATTGCATCTTTTTCTGGTTTGCCCAAACTGTGTTCTCCAAGTTCCTTCCTTTGTAATTGAAATACAAAGTATCTTTAAAACACAATAGAAATGGGTTTTAGTTGGTAATAGGCAGCTGCTGCCATATATATATTTGCAACAATTTAATGCAATTTTTTATATCAAATGAAATTGTTCAACCAAGTACAAAACGTGAGGATGAAATTCCAAAAAAAGCTACAGTTACGTTTCAAATATCAAACAACTTCATGCGCCAAAAAAGGCATAATAATTAAAAATCATCCCGTCAGGTCTGCATTACAATGAGTTACTTTTGAAGTGTGCATTCTCGTCTACCTACCCTCATCCAATGTATCAACTCCTTTTTTGGCTGCTTCAACAGCATCATTTAAATCGACTATATACAAGTCGTCTTTTGGAGTCTTGCTTAGTTGACGAATTTCCTTTTTATCTATTTCTTTGCCCATGCTGACAAGAATAATTTTAACGTCTTCATCTTGGAGGTTTCTCATTTCTTTAAGTGGTAGATCCTTTACTCTTCCCTCGATCAAAAGGAAAATTACTTTTGGTACTTGGCGTCTAAAAAGGTTTTCATCTTTTAGTCCTGTCTGGATTTCTTGAAGTGTTTCTTTGAGTCTTCGATTGTTTTCCTAAGACACGATCACAGTGACATGAAAATCTGATCATTATCTAATACACCACTACTGCATCAAATTCCTAAAAAAAATACAGATCATAGGCGGGCGGATGGAAGGACGGACGGCGGGACAGATGGAGGGACGGATGGAAGGACGGATAAAAAGACGGATGGAAGGGCAGATGGAACGACAGATGGAAGGACAGATGGAAGGACGGATGGAAGGACGGATGGAAGGACGGATGGAAGGACGGATGGAAGGACGGATGGAATGGCGGATAAAAAGACGGATGGAAGGAGAGGTAGATGAGGAAGCGGTGGTAGGGGAAAGGGTCGGACGGAGGAAGGGGCAAAGGTAAAGAAGGAGAGACGGACGGGCAGAAGGAGGAATGGAGGGGCAGAAGGAGGGACGGACGGGCAGGAGGGACGGACGGGCAGAAGGAAGGACTGAGGGGCAGAAGAAAAGACGGAGGGGCAGAAGGAAAGACGGAGGGGCAGGAGGGACGGAGGGGCAAAAGGAGGGACGGAGGGGCAAAAGGAGGGACTGAGGGACGGAGGGCGGGACAGACGAACAATGGTTGGATCGACAGATTTATCGAATGATAGATAGAAAGAAAAAAAGTAAGAAAGAAAGAAAAAAGAAAGAAGAAAAACAGAAAGAAAGAAAGATTAAATATGCATATAAAAATACTAGCTAATTACCCTTTTATAAAGCAGAACCAAAAAAAATTGGTTAAAGGTGATGTTTTACGTGCTGCATTTGAGTCACAAAAATAGAGTTGAATATAAATGTTCCCGCGTATCTATACATGTAGCATATATCTGAGGTATTGCATTTCATCATAACAAGAAACAAAGGAAATTCAAAAACGTAACTTTGTAAACTATTACATCAAGTACACCAAAATAGACTTACCATCACTGAGACCCCGACACGTCCCAAAATCTGTCTGACTTGTTCTAACACAAAAATGCGACTGACCACATCCTCCCTCTTCAAAGCAGAAAGAGTATTTAACCCATATGGAATCACAAAAACGTTTGCTTCGGATTTTGATATGAAAATATTCTCAAGAATCGACTTTATCAATGTACTCTTTAATAAGTTATTGGATTTATCCACAAGAGTTGGTATAACAAACAAAATATCTACAGGACGACCTCGGCCTAAAAAAACAATACAAATAAGAGTAAAGAAGAAAGAAGATGAAAAAGTGGTAAAATATATTTTTTCTACTTCAAAGCAGCTAATAAACTTGACTTCAAACAGCGATTGAAATATTGCATACAATTACTACAAGAAGAAATACTAATGAAAAAGCACTATGGCCATAACCAACGCTTTCACTTTCTACTACCACTTTCTAACGTCTACTCATTATTCCAACTTCGGTAAGTTTAAATACGTAAACAAATTAGTCAATACCGATACTATTACAAATAGCTCATTACTGACTTGCATAATGCTTTTGTCGTGCAAAAAAACACAGAAATGCGTTAAATTCACATACGCTTAAGACTTACGCTACTATATTTCAGGTAGTAGCAGCATAATGTACAAGTCTACAACATAGCGCTTTCATTCCACTACAGCAAAAAGAGCAGTTAATTAACTATACTAACCAACAATGTCCCTGACTTTAACTGACACTTCTGAAATTCCTCTGTCATAATCGTCTGATGGGCCTCTTGCAATCACTGCATTGGGAAATGTGTCATTCAGTTGCTTCTTAAATGTAAATTGTTCAGTAAAAAGTGTAACTTGGATGTCACTTCCTTTGAGGTTGTCCACTATTTGCTTAACCTTTGCCAATACCTTTCCTTCCTGTTGTGTTGTGATAAAAAGATTTATAAGCCCTTTTCTTTTTCCTATCCTTTTTCTCTGAGAAAACAATTTTTCCGCTGCTGTCAGTGCCCCCAGAATATCTGGGCTTCTTCCGTCAACCCCAATTCCATCAAGCTTCTTTAAAACAGTTTTCTTTATCTCCGAAAAGTCAAGTACAACTTTAGGTAGCTCTGCGTAGGCCATCAAACCAATTCTAACGTTTTCTGGTCCAACAATATAACCGTTAATTTCCTTCTTCGCATATTCTTTAAATCCATCAAGGATACGCCTATCCCCAGAAAACGATGTGTCGATGATGTAGACAACATCCATTGGTACAGTAATTCCTACAAAGAAATGATTAATACAGATTGATCTAATATTAAACAATACTCAAATTATATAGTTGAATTGGCTACAATAAATTTTTTTAATTGTTTGCGTAAAAGTAATTACCGACATCTAAAGTGAATGTCATTTTGACTCCCTTAACAGTACTAGAGTCGTCAACAACATCCCAACACATTCACAAGAGGTGTTCTAATTATTGCTGTTGTTCCCTACAGAATTTAGCAATAATAAATGTACATAATAAATGAATGTACCTTTAATAAATTAAAGGTACATTCATNTCCATCAAGGATACGCCTATCCCCAGAAAACGATGTGTCGATGATGTAGACAACATCCATTGGTACAGTAATTCCTACAAAGAAATGATTAATACAGATTGATCTAATATTAAACAATACTCAAATTATATAGTTGAATTGGCTACAATAAATTTTTTTAATTGTTTGCGTAAAAGTAATTACCGACATCTAAAGTGAATGTCATTTTGACTCCCTTAACAGTACTAGAGTCGTCAACAACATCCCAACACATTCACACGAGGTGTTCTAATTATTGCTGTTGTTCCCTACAGAATTTAGCAATAATTTTAATAAATTAAAGGTACATTCATTTTGTATCTAAAGGCGAAGCGTATGAACTTTTCCATCATCTTGTTCTTTCAGCTTGATTCCTCATTAGAGGGCACCAGCTATACCTTTCCCCTCTTTATTATTATCTGCTTTTCTATTTTTTATCATTTGCTATTCCGCACGATAGCTCGGCTCTAATTTTTTGTCTTTCATATTCATTTATTCTCTACTAAACTGTTTAAACACCTTTCCTTTGGTCTATTAGGTTTTCAAAATCTGTACATTTACAGTGCGTTTTGGAAATTTTATCGATAGACCTTAACCATTGGATATTTCTATAAAGGAGACAGAGACGATCTGCCCATAACCAATTCTAAAACTCTGCTTACATACTTGCCAAAATTTTAGGAGTACTATAAATAAAATGTCCACGCATATCTTTCTCATGTGAAAAACATGCTTTTTGCCTCAAAACTAAGACCACAGTATTGTAATAGACCACGAGACAATAGAAATAGCAATAGAAAATATTGCTTCGTACATTCAACTTATCGCTCTTCGTGACGTAATACGTATTTGATACAAACAAATACATTTGGCTGGTCCTCACAAAAAGTAGTCCAAATAAATTCCGTGATGCTTCCTTTATGTAAAACAAACATGGTTCAGACACAAAAGACAAAAAAACATTCATAAAACCTCAAATATCACAAATAAGCAGTATTTCTCAAAAAACAGACATATATTCGTGTGCCTTATTATCTTCAAACTGTTTCCAAAAATTAGTAAGCCATTAATTTAATAGGCTAACCGTTGAATTTAATTCTCGTACCTCTGAAACCTAGGCCCCAAATCAAATCAAATTGCAAAATATTGGTTAACTTTGTATACAGGTCTCAACATAATCATACCGCCAGGAAAACTCTGTCTTCCTCTGTAAACTATAACAAAAAGTGTAAAACAAAACCACTATATAATAGGTTTCGTTGCAATTTTTGTTTTAAAACTTGGCATATAATTAGTAATTTCTACCCTTTTCCGGTAATTCGGCCTTGATATTACGAGGTACCATGAAGTTAATTGCATGGACACGGAAGGAGTTAGCTGCCCGAGTGTATAACTTCCATATAAAAATAGTACTTGGAACAGCAGCAGTACCAGAAGTAGTAAAAGTAGCGGTAGCAGTCGCAGACCTTTGATAATAGTACCAGTAACAAGAATAGCTAAACAAGTATACTTTTTCCGTATACATACCACAGACAGCTTCCTTTGCAACCGAAATATGGCTGTTGGTCAGGCAGTTATGTCGTACCAATTGGCATTTGCTTGCGTACGTTATACCATTACTTCCACAAACCATTTCTGAAACGGACCCCTTTTTGCAAAGGGGGCAAAGACACTCAGCATCCCCATTCGGTTTTTTGACACATGTAGCAAGCTTTGAACATTTTAGTTCAGCACAGGGCCCTAGTCGGAATAAAGAGAGGAAAGCATTACCATATACGTCATACAAATATGGCATTGCAATAATACAAAAAATTAATATACATTAAGTGATACTTCTGATGCAACAGTATACTATATATTTTTCTGAAACCTCCACAAAAATGCTGCTTGAAAGCTTTAATTGTCCCTAATTGGTGTCGACCTTGTCAAAATGCTTTGAAAATTGTGAAAATGTCAATTGAAACCCAAATCAAACAACAAAGCGGAAAATACACACTTTTGTGAACTTTGGTCCTGAATTAAGTTCGTAAAGACACAGCTACCTAACCAAAATGTGGTCAATTATTTAAAAAACATATGGCTGACAATTTCTTTCTGCATACCAACACCTAGTTGTTACCCCAAATGGGTAATATCCATTCTGGATATGATTTTGTAACTTACCAAGTACCCCAGTATCCAACAATTGTTTGGCAACCGCTTTTGCCTTGTCGGCTGTTCGAACAACATAAACCTTGTCGGCAGGATCAATTTTGTTCAACGTAGACATAGGTGGATCCACTCCAAATCCCAATGTGACGATGTCTACACCAGACTTCTTAAGGGAATTTGCAACTGCCACTGGGTCCGCTGACGATTTTGAATTTGTCATTACAACCACTACTTGTGGAACATTTCTGCCTGGTTCTTTAGCAGTGTCAAGTAAACTCTTTGCTTTGGTCAGAGCATCGTCTAATCTTGATTCCGACCTTTGCAGTTTAAGAGAATCTAATCTATATAAAAGTGTTCCAATGTCCGGGTAATGTGCTATGGGTATAGCTACATAAGGCACCTTGCCATTGCTAATTACACCCATCTTTGTTTCTCCTACTTTTAGACTGAGCTTTTTCATTAATTCCTTTGCAAGAATTTTCTGTGTATCGAAATCAACTTCTGCATTTTTACCGCTTGCTCCAAGTATAATGGCGATATCCGCTGGTTTTGGTTTGCGAGAAGCTATGAAAACAAATAAACAAGAATGAATAAACAAAAACGACTACAAACAAATATGCTGCAACTGCAATTTCTACAACAAATCTCGAGTGGAAAGTAGTTTAGTAAAGGGCAAAGGCATAAAAACCTATTTCGTCGTTAAAGCACCTGTTATAAACAACACTGAAGTTGGATGACAAACCAAATACTGTCCCCTTTAGACCTACCCGCAATCATCTATCACCACAATCCAACCTTTGGGAAACAATTCGACGGATTGATTTGAAGCCAATGCTATGAAGCCCTAAAATAACTAGCTAATGACAAAGTAGTTACCATCTAATCACCTCACATACTACACTTTGATCTTGTGAAATCCTTATGTTAAGGCGCTGAAAACTACTTTAAAATGTCAATAAATGATTAAAGCTAAAACTATACCTAATTGTTTAAAGGCAATTACAAGATATATCTTATAACCTACCACACCAAAATAAATTTGCGTCAATGTGACATACTTGCTTCACCCAAAACAAATAAAACGTAAAACAAAAGTGCCATTTTGTCAATAATACTGTGTTTGCAAGGGCGATTGATATTTCTACTAGTTTTACGGTTGAAAAGCTAACTTTCCTCAAGCTTCCACAAAAAAACATTCTGCCCTAAATGGTAAGCGATGCAGATAAAGCATCTGGATACCGTTTTCTTTATTTCAATGCGCATCCTTCATGGCGCCGTTTAGAGAATTTAAATATCAAGAGCTTTACTTTTTGTGTATCAAAAACAAAACAAATGACAGAATGTTACAAATTTCAATCATGAAAAAAAAGACTAGATATGACGTCAAAATATTTAATCGAGGAAAGGAAGAGCATATTTAAAAATACCTAAATGCTCTCCGATTTTGTCACGAAGTTCTTCGAATGCTTTGATCGTTTCTCCTTCTTTGACCACAACTGCATCATTGCCTAATTCCTTTTTGACATTGTCTATCCGACCAGTATCCTTCATGAATACAACCGAGAAAACCTTCAATCCTTTCCGTTTTACATATGCTAATTTGTCTTTGGTTTCAGAAATATCCTTGCTATCTACATCTGCAGCTGCAACAATAACTAATCCTGGAACCTTCCGGTCATGAAATGCATACTTTCCTCGATCATTCAAGATTTGTATCACCTCATCAAATGCATTGCTAAATTTTCCTTTACCACGAAGAATTTCACCCCAGTCTATCAAGTCATTTACATTTCTTACGTCGACACCTTCATCTAGCTGCAGAACTGTTTTTGGCCTACTTCCGAAAAGAATTAAAGCGGAGTGGAACTTATCTTTTCCATGTTTAAATTGTGATACCAATGTTTTCAGTAGATCCCTTAAATCTTGCGAGGTTTTTGCAGGAAGCTTCTCCGAGCTATCAAGCATTGCTACGATATCATTTGTTCCAGATATTTCTAAAAATAGTCAAAACAACATGCCGTTATTCCCAGTGGGACAAATCACTTGAAACCTACAAAGGCAAAACATACATACATACATACATACACACATACATACACACATACACACACATACGTAAACATACATACATACATGCATACATACATATATACATGCATGCATAAGGAATAAACACAGCTAACGACTCCATTTCATGGAAGCCTACAATAATTGGCAGATTGTTTCAAAAAAGTATCCTCGTCAGCCTAACATGCACTTTCACACTAAAATATATATTGAAAATGGGTATATTTTCTAAGGGTTATAGATTGATATCAAGAACACTTTTAAAAAAAAGCCTAAAAACCGTAAAGCGAGATTCGTCAACAATCTAAAAAGTGTTTCATATCACAAGTAAAGCTAGAAAAGTAGCGCAGTAGTACCTAACCACATAGCAATAGAAAATACCAGATAAACCAAAACGACTACTGATTGCTCACAAATAAAAATGGTAGGAAAGTAAAGCAGGCTTAAGCGATGGGGTAGTAAGAAAGACTAAAAAATAAAATTATGTCGAGGAGTCCACCCACTGCAAGGGTGTATAGAAATTATTTGCATGCAGTAACATATATTAATGATTATGATAATAATGAAGTAAAGGTGGATAATAACCAGGTAGAAAGGAAAGAAAATACAAAAAAATAGGCGGGTTTACGAAAATATTTCCAAAACTTTGATTTCTGCATGTAACATTCGTTATTAACATGGAAAAACACTTATTGTTGCCACCAATGAGGTATGCAATACACTATGACCATCGAGCAACTCTTGTAATTATTTAAAGGATTAAAAACAATGGATTGCATAAAGAAGTAACATTTTATACCCAATGCTCTCCCGCAATTTTTCCAAATTACCATTATAAAACAAATCATGCTAACGTCTTAAATAAATAGTTCAAAGTACTTGAGTGCACAGAGAAGATGCAACAAAATAAATAAATTCGATCACTACAACTAGTCCATCCCCAAACTATGCTACTCGGTAACAATGGAAATGAATAAACTCTAGTTGTTAAAATATTCATCAGTTCAGCCTTACTGCAAAACTCTTCATCCATTTCCTTTAGATCTCTTTGCTGTAAGCACGCTTGTCTTTTCCAACCACATTCATTACTGTAAAGGTTTCCATCAGATACACACACTGGTTTTATTCTTGTACTGCAGTAGGTCGGACATACACATTTCGCCTTACCATCCTTAATTTGGCAATAGGAGTAGAATTCGCACTTGATCTGCAAGCATGGGGCTAGAGAAAAAATGTTTAATCATTTCTGGTAAATGCTCTGAATGTGTCACGTCCTAACTGGCCAATGAAAAAAACTAACAATCAGTATTCGCAGAATTTCTTGTCAAATGGATTGCCATCCATCAAGAATCAAAGGAACTTGAAAATCATTCAAATACTTTCTTTCTTGACGTGCAATTTTTTCAGACCAGGCAAGTGGCCCTAAAACGTTTTTAAATCACTTTACAAACCAAAACAAAAATGGCTTACTGCTGGAATGTTGCATCTGCTTAGTCAACAATGAGTCAAATCTAATGACAAGTAACTTGTACTCACTCTACTCTTCATTATGTATCTGTAAATTGGCATTACTTTCTTAATAGCTCAAGAAACAAGCATTGAACTGTTTTACATTCAAAACTAGCAATACAATAGACATGTTGAATAAACAAGCAATAAAACAAAACAAATATAACAAATGTAGTAAACAAATGCAAAATGTGAATATTCAAAACAGTCGTTTTAATAAAGACGATTTTTGATTGTCAAGTACTATTCACAAGAATATCAAGATAATACTTAAATCAGCTTTTCTAAATTGTTAGCTACAATTTCTGTTTTTGTATGTGTAAGTGCTATTGCAGCCCAATTCCTTCATAACTTTCATAACATGGAAACAGGTAAACTGTAATGCTAAAAGTCACAATGAAGAAAGCTACCGTACCAGTATTACGGGGAAAATGTTAAAGCACGTTTTACTGATAGCGTACAAAAAACTAAAGTAAATATAAAACAAGTGTAAAATACCCTGTCTTATGATATCAATGGTATTGTCCACAATTTCTGACGTAGCCAATTTCTCTTCGGACTGTACTCGAACTTCTCGTTTTTTATTGCCAAGAATATGTTCTACATCTCTTTCTTTCATTGCCCTGTCGACATTCACGAGAATAAACTCGGTTTTTTTACGAAGAATTTTATCGATACTAGCTTTTAGTTCATCAGATGAAATGGCCACTGCTTTGTTCTGCAGCAAAATAATGGTATTCTTGCTATCAGTTCTAAATTTTATTCTATGAGCGAGGTCTAAAACACGATCAAGGGTATCACCACGACCGGACACACGCATTGCGTCGATTTCTCTTTCTAATTCGACGACTGATCTCACTGGAGATAAGGTTCGAAGGACGCGAAATGTTTTACCGTACGAAATAACACCAATTCTCGTATTGCCATTGTTCACATAAAATCTCTTGGCAACTGCTTTCATAAACTTGCGCTGTTGGGTAAATCGACCAGGCGTAGTTCCATAAACGAGAAAAACTATGTCATGCTTTTCTACAACAAAAGAGGGAAATATTCAATGTTAAAGTATACATCTGAACAGTTACGTTCTTTTTCAGATATTAATTACTAATATGCTTATCACAAATTACCACGCATAATGCTAGCCAAAATTCAAAAACTTGATCCAATCTTAGCAAGTCACAGTAATACGTCCCTATCATACTAATGAACATTTATCTCAGATTGACTTTATCATCGTCGAAAAACGGCGCTTGTCAAAAGCTCAGGATTCGTTTTTTTTAATATAACAATTTTACCTCCAGATTCCCTGAGTTACGAGAATATGCATTTGTACAGATAACAACAAGCACCTTCCTCTGGGCTCCATTTCCAGGTTAATCACGATAAGATGAAATTCAGCTTTAAAACCCCTGCCCAAGAAATCTATAATCAATACACAAATTTAAGCACCAGGATTCTGTGTTATGTTTCTGGTAACACTAAAATATAATTTAATTAATATTTCCAGCCAAAATCAATCAATCAGATAAGCCAAAGCAAATAATTTAAAACTTTATTTAACTGCTTAACCACTATAAGTAACTTCATGTAACAACTCGATGGAAAAGAAAAAAATAATGAAAATCCAGTTGTCATCAACACCTTTCCGATCCCTCTTCATCCCACTGCCACGTGCAAGTTCTACTTTTCGTGCCTTTCCTGGTAGCTAACATTCTAATTCTTTCCTGTATCGCGATCCTCCTTAAATATCAACCGATCTTTGTCTTGTTCTCTCTTATCCATTTCTTGTCACGATATCCACTATACTTTTTCTACCTCTCCCTGCATCTATTTTGTATATACAAAGAATAGAATTCTATCAAATTGTCTTTTTACCAGCCTTGATCACTCCCAGTTTTTGACTGGCTTCACTACTTTAGAAACTCTCTCAGAGAAACAATGCGACCTACCAAAATATTCCCATTTCCGTAAGTTTGTGCCAATAGTATATTAAAGAATACTCTATATGGGTCCAGCTAATCGCTTAAAGCACACAAGGTAGTTATCATGCAAGGCTCCTCAATTTTTCTGTTGTGTGCCTTTTCGAGTACAAGTTGCGCCAAAGGACTTTACTCAATATTTAATTCAAATGAACATCAACCTCTGGAGGGTACAGAACATCGCAGATTTTCGTTAATTTTAGTGTTCATATAGTAATTGATTGACAGTAGGTGAGAAAACCATCTTAGTAAATAAATTTCTCGTTAGGGCAACTTTTGAAAACCTAGCCCTTATCCGTCTTTGTTATAATTTCAAAAACTTTTTTTCAAACTAAAAGTGCCTTTGCTCTTTAAGGACTTACGTTTGGGCAAAAAACGAAATCAGAATACTCTCCCCTGTAAATATTGGGTAAATCAAGTTTATGTAACTCGTGCAACTCCAAGAAGGTATAAATGGCTACAGAGGCTTGCAGGTGCAAACATCCAATTCCAGGCGTAATAAAATTCACTACCAACCACATTTTTCTCAAATTAACATTTTCTAGTTATTATTCAACAAGAATAGGGCTCTTCATTTACGCACGTGACAAAATATGTAGCTTCCCAAGCCAAAACCAGCCAGGCATTTCAAAGCCACGACAACAAAAACTCCTTGAGTGTTTACTGGAAGCAATACATGTACAGACTGTAATTACCAAACAAAATACCATACTTGAAATGTAAAGACGAACAAATAATGTCATATAACTCACCGGCCTTTATGGGTAGATCCTGTATGAGTCTAACTGCTCTATTAAACTCTTCTTCATTCCTTACTTTGACCAAAGCCTTTAGTGACGAAACCAACCTCGAGAGCAATGCTTGGTCAACTTTCTCTTGTGCTACAACCTGTAGGTCACCTCCATAATGACGAATGGTGCGTCCGCGATTATTCACTTCATACAATAAATCTGTCTTGTTCAAATTAACAAAGAGGACCACTCTGGTCGGTGTACTTCTTCTCGTTTTTGTCCGTAGGAGGCGAACAATGGTGTCCAGAGCGGAAGTCAGGGCTCCAGGTCCGCGAGCTGGCTTTATCCCATCAAGAGCTTTAGTAACATGCTTGATGTCTCTACCTGAATCAAACTCCAACACCCTGTATGCACGCTGCCCATAATTTATGAGAGCAACCCGGACATTTGCTGGAACAGCTATTTCACTTACAGTTTTGGAAATGAACTCTTTTGTTCTAATAAGTGTTTCGGGTGAAACGTTATCAGCGGAGTCCAAAGCAAAGATCATATCCACTTTTGGTGATCCAACTATTGAAAAAAAGAAAACAATCTAGTTAAGATTATGGCTACTGTGTATTAATATTTGCCTACTTCGCAAACCTAAGCTGCAAAGATACAACGCTGACTGAATTTCTGTGGTTAAAGGGAAAACAGTTTGTTTGCCAGACAAGATGACAAAATTGCACCCTTGCCTGACAGTACAAGTGGATATTTCAAAACAAACCCAACTGGGTGTTATACAACGATATGACGATAAAATAATTTGTTTATGAGAAACAAAGGATAATATAACACATCTCACTAAAGTAACAAAGACTTTATAGTAAAACATCTGAACCTCTGCTGGGTCTATGCCAAGATTTTAACTGCAGATTTTTTAGCATTGGTTTTTCACTCAACGCTCTCCATTTTGAATGCAGAACAATGTGACTTAAACTCGAAATAGTTTTAGTCCTTGGTTTAGTCTTTAATTTGGAAACGCAGTAAATTTCATGGGCATCGTGGGTGAGATGCTAATATTTTTTATCAAAGCACTGATACGTGTACTATATTACGTACATCTGTTATCAGAGCTGACAACTGCATCAAATTTACGACATCCTTCTTAACTATTTAAAGGTACCAGGACTTACTGTTGAACAAAAATGTACCTTAACATTTTCTTCCAAAAATTCTCTTCTGATAAACACACAATTTACCTTATGGTAAGGGTTGAAATTATCACAACCTAGCAGGAAATTTGGTATGAATTTTAAGTGAGGTAATATCAAACACCAAATAACCCTAAGAACTGTGGTCAAAGTGAGGTCTAAACTTATTTTCTGCACGATGCTAACAAATAACGTATCGCAAAATCTGGAGCAAAAGAGATAGTAAAACTATCAAACTTTGAACCATAAATGGCACGGAAATAAAACGGTGTTATCTGCGTGAGCTGCATGAGAATACTTGTGTCATATAAAAAATTCCTGTCTGATCCGGCTACTACTTCAATTCAATTTATTCCTTACTTTCCAATTTAGTTATCCTTCCTATTGTCATCAACGAGATTCTGAATGGAAGTTAAGAAAATTACACAGTAACTTCTGGTCTGAATTCGGACGATCTGACAGGGAAAGTGAATGCCAAGTACCTGTTCATTTAGGGGGGAAAACGATTGCTAGCAAAGTGGTGAGCAAAGTGCGACTCGTGAAGCTCCGAATCCTTTGTAATTCTGTGTTGTCTCATTTCTTTGGCCTCAGAAGAATGGTCAATGGGCTGAGAAAAGAAACTATGTACCGAGATTTGAAATGGAAATCGAGGAAATAATACATTAAATTCTGCTCCGGTTTGGGATGATCTGACAGGGGAACTGAAAGTTAAGTACCTATTCATTCAGCCTCGAAAGATAAAAAAAAGATTGCCAGCAAAGGAGCTGATGATGAAAGCTCATTTAGTCCATAGTGTGCAAAGTGCGTCTCATGGTGCTTCAAATGCTTTGTAAGCCTATGTAATCTCATTCCTTTGCCATTGGGTGAATGGATGTTACGGTCAATGGATGTTACATAATTGACATAGCTAAATCATGAGGACTCAAATACCACAGGGGATTGTTTCAAAAATAACAAGAATAATTGAAGAATTGTATAAAGCCTTTGATATTCTTGTAATGAAGCAGTAAGGCTATCGATCGCAATTTTGAATTTAAACGGGACTGCACAGAAATGAGTACCAGGGTTACGCCGACGAATTTGTACTCCCTGATAAGATAAAGGAGGAAATTTGGGAAAATAAAAAAAAAATGGTTGAAAACCTGAAAAATGTATGGCTAAATATTAGTGGAAACAAAACAGAGGATGTCCTTTCAAGTATTATGTCCGCACAACTATGGGCAATCTGGTTGATAACAATCATTGACAGACCAAGTCGAACAGAATGCAGGCAGCTAAAACCAGTCAGCCATTCTACCCACTAACCTAAATTCGAAGCAAAAAAAATATGTGTTAAAGCAGTGTAAAAAATCCGACGGGCCTCAATGATTAGCCAAACAAACACCGACACCTCCAAATTCCAGGAAATGTGTTTTAATAAACGTGAAGTATATACTTACCACAATATCCCCTTCTGAGTATGCGTATTTCCTTCTGCTCCTTGCACGCAGCCTCTTTTGCAAGGCATGGGCTGCCATAGGTAACCCCATTTTCTGCGCATACGAGATCGTATTCAGTTCCACATGCCATGTGGCATGAACAGTATGGCTCCATATTTTTCTTCAGACGACAGGAAGCTCCAAATGCACATTTCATATTTTGACATGGCGCTGTAATGTTAACAAAAACATTGATAAAGTAAAAAAAAGCCACTTTTGACAAGGATGTGGTAACCTTTTATGAACAATTCATTCTGAAAACAATTCTGAAAAAATATTATTATCGATCACTGCAAGGTACAAAAGCCAGAAAACTTTCTCTTTGATTTTTAATACCGTGTTTCTCTTTTACTTCACCGCGACAAAAACTGAAAAAAATCAGGCTTGTTGCAAGAAAGTCACTTCCGCCAGCAGCGACAGCGTCAAAACTGATAAGAAGAGTAAAACATAGTCTTAGGATTAAGGCAAAGATTTAAGTGGATACAAAGTATTCTGAATTGATTTTTCATATGCTTCTTTTTCAATTCGGACAATCATCACTAATTTAGCGCAACAGAAATAGGATCGGGATAGAGAAGTGAGTGATAAAAACAGTGACAAGGACAAACTTAACGAGGAAAAGAGGAATAATGTGGACAGAAGACAGCAAGGGGGCGAAACCTTGGGAAGTGGTACTTATAGTAGTAAACTTAACAATACTGATTTTTCAATACACTTAAGACCATTGTCACAATTGTTGCCATATTCACTGCCAGAATCACTGGACTCTTCTTAATTGCAACAAATATAATAACAATAATCATAATACCGATGATAACGTTTAAGTTCATAAATTCCTTTAACTGAGTCGGGTGAAATTTTATAGATTTATACGGGTTCAACATTCTAGCTTTGATATGTAGAAGTAAATGCCCCAGTTTTTCCTAGATGTTCGAGGAAAGGGTGAAGCAATCAATAATTCTGCAAGCGTGGCTGCAGCGTTTTTCGCTAGGAGCACCACTTGTGTATTTCACGAAAGTTGATCCATATCCAGCTTACTTAAAGTTTGCTTACAGGTGTAATATTATGTGACTGTTACCATAACAGACTGAATAATTCCAAGTTTTTCAGAATTCAAGTTCTGTCACTACTTGATCCAGTTATTTGTTCCTTTGAATCAAACAAAAACTAATACCTAGTGCTTGAGATGTAACAAATTTGGTTACAAAAAACTATAACAAACATAGAAAACAGTGCTATAATACTAAATTTCGTAGGGAACAGCTAGGATGAATTAAAAAAATAGTGCCTGCGTTATTTTTAACTTTTTCAAATTTGAAAATAAAAGGTGTTACTGCATCCACTAATATACTGAAACGCTATTTACTTTAGTCCACTCCAATAGGACCTTTAAAACTGAAAAGTCAATCACAAATGTATTATAAAAGTAAAAAAATGAAATTGAAGCCACAAACCATTGAGTATTGCCTTTAAAATCTTCGGGTAATTGAACATGACCAATTTGGAACTCTCACTTTTAAAGACTTTATCTGGCGAGGTCCCTATTTTCATTAATTCTGCAAGACGTACTTTATTCCCTACCCCGAAAGGAATCACCGTAACGCCAGCTGCATGTAATGAATTGATGTCCCGACTAGCCTTCTCTCTGTCGAAATAACGGGTAACGTCTGTAAAAATAACTAGGAACTTGTATGAATTTTGTCGGGCTTGGGGGAAAACACTATCTCGGGCTATCTGAAGTACTTTGTCTACCTTGGCACCTTTTCTTTTAAGGCGTAGATCGTTTAAGAATTTCCGTGTGAATGATAGAACGTACTGATCCTGAAAACTTTTGATGACATCGACTTCGTCATTGTAAGTTATTAAGCCCAGCTGGATAAAACCATTTTCCAATGGGTAGCGAAACGTATCCATAAAGGTATTGACAAATTCCTTTTGTTTACTGAAAATTGCTTTGGCATCAGGACCGTAAGCACCAAGAGCGAAAACAATGTCGATTGGAAATGGTGTCTTTGGGCCAAATGCTTAAAAAAGAGGGGAGAAAAGAGAAAAAAGAGTAAACGAGAGTATAGGAATTATATTTTTGACTTCCAGCTTCTCACTTTTATTAGAGTCAAAAATGGTACCCAAGTCTTTTCACCACAAAAGTATATTCACATGACCACTGCAACTGTCAAAAAGTACCAACACATTCAATTCCACTACTTAAGAACATTCCCCAGGCCCCTACTAATCCTTCCCTCGCAACACTTCTGGCTAAACGCTGTAGCTCAGCAAAGGCCAGTAAGATATTTAAGTTTGGTTTACGAGTCTGAGTTTCTCCAAGTTTTCCTGATGTATGCCCTCGGGTACGCTAACTTACCAAAACATTACTGAGAGAATAAAAGCTACTTTGAAGTAATGAAAAAACTAGCCAACATCTTCGTTCAAAGTCAAACTTTTAAAAACTCTGGGGCACACCTCTTCATATTCCCATTTGCATTACAAGTGAAGTCATTTATTTTGAAACTTGTCCAAAATATAACAAAGGTCCAAAATATCCCTGACCTCGAGAGTTAAAAAATTCTAATGGCCATAAAATTAAATTTTTAAATAGTCCGATTTTTTACAAACATTATTTATCTCTCCTTTGGCGATAAATTGCACACAATATCAACACCGTTGGTTCATAATCAGCTGCACCTTGAGCATTGTACTCTAAGAATGCCTCGTACGTCGGAACAGTAGGGCAACTACAGTTTAATATATATCAAAACCATATATCATAAGTCAAGTTTCACATAAGCTAAAAAAACATATAATTCATCAGTACCGTTCGGTTTGTCAAAAAATTTACCTATCTACGTAGATAGTTTACAATTGTTTGTAAGCAACAGTAAACTAAATCGAGTGTTAAATATTTGGTCCGTGAGGGGTAATTAAATTTCTGTTATATGAGATTGAGCGTCTGCGTATCAAACTGTAACGTTCTTTTATAAAATCTATTTGAGTGCGGCAGGAAATTGAAGCATGAACAGTAGGTTAGAGGGGCATGGAATGCATACTGGACGCTTGAACAGCTTGTTTTAACAATTTTGGCATCCACAACGGGTGCAATGTTCAATAGCTTCTCTTAATTTTTCCTGCTATCTCTGTTACTCGATAGGCATCCTGTGCAAAAATAATTAATAAAACGTTGGTTGCAAATAGGTGCAGAATTAAGTTTTGCCAAAGGGTAGTGGTCACATTACTTTGGCCAATTTAAGTACAAAAATGATATTCGAGCCAAGCCCATTTGTATTTATAAAATATCAATAAAATTTAAGTATTTTTTACACATTCTGTAAGACTTTAAACATTCAGATTACTTTCCACTGCACTTTAGAAGCGTGTAATCAATTTGATCTTTCAAGACAGAGCCCTAAATACAAGGGGCTTCCACTCACTGAAAAATATTAAATGCTCAAGGTCTCCTGACACCCCTAATTCTACACCCATGCTAGGTACTCTGCCTGTAGATATGCTGCCCACAGTGTTCAGATCTTTCATGCACAGAATGTCCAAAATTCCAAAAATTAACTAAAGTGAAATAACAATCACCAGCAGATTACAAACAAATATACCTGAAGAACACCACCAATGTGACCTTGCGAACAAATATTTAAATTCTTCTTGTAAACTACTACAAAAAATTAATAGGTTTTCAGTACATTTTCAGTACTAACCGACCTGACTTCTACTTTATGCCCCTTAACAATTTACGGGAACTTTAACGGCGAAACTTCAAATGGTCAAATGTTTAAAAAATCTGCTGCTGTCAGAAACGGTAAAATATTAAAACTTTGTTGTACTCCTTTGAGAGAAAATTGTGTTAACTTTTATTGGATTTAGCCAGAATGCAATGGGTAAATTCTTAATTGACTAATCCTGTGATTTCCGGTTTTTACTAATACTGAAACAACATGCGTGGATTATTCGAATGCGTCAAGAGAATAACTACAGTAAACATATGTACAATGTAATTGCTTTGTAAAAGGGATTGACCTCCGCCCCCTCCCCACTTCATTCATAATTATGTTGAGCTTTGCTCGATTTCCAATGTTTTCAGATGTTTATATTAACCAAAACAACCCCTGAATGACAGTGAGTGAAATGTTTGACGATGAAGATCAAGTGAAAAGCCAAGGCTTGATGTTATGGTATCTACCAATGTGTGTGTCAGTCAATCAAAGCAAATGCCGGATCCGAAATATTTCAAGCCTTTGAAAAAAATTAATTTCCATCCTGTAATATTGGAATCATAAACTGCATAAATAAACATAGCTTTGAAACCAGAAAAATGCAGCTCAACAGATGAGACGTTGCTTTACCGATCTTAGCTTGGTATCTATGAGTAAAGCTCATCGTCCTTTTCTCAGAGATGAAATAATATACTGAAACTTAAAAGAACTTTGTCCACATGACGTTGATTATTATACGAATTTACTAATGAAATAATGAATTGGAGAAATACGTTAAGTTTAATACACTTGATAGTGAAGGGTCAAGTTTATTTAAAAAAACCCTGACATTTCTGCATGGATTCCAGACAAAACATTTGATCGAGACGTGTCTCTCGGTCAGGTCGGATATTACAATATTGCCACCGACAGTTATAGCAGTTACAAATATGCTAACACAGTGGGTATGTGGCAGCGTCAAGAACACCACCAATGTGAACTTGCAAACAAATATTTAAAATTCTTCTTGTAAACTACTACAGAAAGTAACAGGTTTTCAGTACATTTTCAGTACTAACCGACCTGACTTCTATTTTATGTCCCTTAACAATTTACGGGAACTTTAACGGCGAAACTTCAAATGGCCAAATGTTTTAAAAAACTGCTGCTGTCAGAAACGGTAAAATATTAAAACTTTGTTGTACTCCTTTGAGAGAAAATTGTGTTAACTTTTATTGGATTTAGCCAGAATGCAATGGGTAAATTCTTAATTGACTAATCCTGTGATTTCCGGTTTTGACTAATACTGAAAGAACATGCGTGGATTATTCACTTAAAAACAGTTTCATTGAACAAAACAAAGGCTGAATACCCACTTCAACGATTTTTCAAAGGGAAACGATACGTCTTAATCATTTAACTCACGTTTGGATAATGCTGGTATTTCAAACACATATTTACAAATGCTGTTTAGCAACTAATCACAGCTTAACTTAGGTCATTCGGTGCTAAGTCAAACCCAACATTTATTTGTTTGCAAGGTTGGGAGTCACTATCTTCACCGTCCCGTAATTACAGTGTGTGTCTACATACCGCATATTCCCTTAGAAACTACTCTAATGTCAAGCCTGTTATGACAAGCCGCTCGTTTAAGTGCACATTCACTTGCATAGGAGAATCCATCAGATCCACAAACCGGTTTGAAAACCTTGAGGCAGGGAGGAGGGCAAATGCATTCTGTTGTTCCACTTCGGCTTTCTCGGCAATATCCATAGTATGGGCATTTTTTACTTGCACAAGGTCCTGTAACTGCGGTGAAAAAAATGAAGAGAACAATGTTCACTTAAAAAAACACTAGTAAAACTGCTGTACTTTTCACCGTACTCTATGTAATGTGAAATTGAGCACATTTTTTGACAAGCATTATTATTAGGCTTATAAATAAAGTCTGGAAACACCTTCCATTTACTAACAAAACAAACAAGGCAAAATATCAGAATACATTTTGATATGGTATAGGGTCAACAATACAAAAAATGCGTAAGGTCGAGTAAAAAATACCACCAGAAAAAAATATATCAAAGTACACAGTTATAAACTATTTCAACCAGTTAGCTGTTAATCAAGAGTTACAGACATAACCTCTTTGACCACAACGCATTGATGACCCAGTGCTTAATGTGTTGGACTAGCAATCCAGCCAGCTATGTTGGAGTGAGTATGAATCTCATTTCATGGCATTATAACTTTGGCCTACCTATTTCTCATGAAGAGCAATGAGTAGCAGTTAATAGCATACTCGCTGACCCATATTCTCATAGCAAGTACACTATGCCAGTGTGACCTAATTTGTTTGTTACACACAATCGCAGTGTTTATCATCGTGGTAGGTATTGGAATGTTAAATCGTTTTTCAAAAAAAATTAGTCAATAAATCATCAGCTGACTCCTCCTTTATGCACTAATACACTACCTAGGTATATAACATCGAAAGCCTTTCAGTTTTACATTTACATACATTACTTGTTTCGCATTGTAAGATCTGATAATTGAATCATCCTTTTTGTTACAGTGACTATGCTTGTACTTCAACTCATGTGCTAATTTTCAACAAAATTTTGTCAGGTTTAAAATTGCAGTTTTCGGGAAGCCCTCCTCTGTGTACTGTAAAAGCCCCCTCTTCTAGGTAAATGAACAACTGATTCACTGGATAAAAATGATTTGAGGGTTACTGTGATTTACTTGTGCAATAAAGACAAAAAACATTAACTACTACAACATTATGCCCTCAATCTTTCATTTAGTTCTAAACAATTAAAACCTGCCATTGACATTTAGTGGGTACTTACTGCATGTTCCAAGCTTTTTGACATATATCCATTTCTTCTCTATGCACGAAGCACTTTGAAGAGAACATTCATTACCATAGGTTTTCCGATCTGTTCCGCAAACGGGTTCATAAATGGACGTGCAAAATTGTGGGCATTCGCATTTGAAGCCATATACATCAGAACGGCATACAGCATAATACGGGCACTTTACAATACGACAAAAATCTGCGTAACAAAACGAAAAAAAAATTCTTACAGGCGAGAGCTGATCGAGCTATCAGAAGCAACCAGAAGCTTACAGTTCAACTGAACTGGCATTTTCATATCATTCTTTGCATAGCAAATAGAAGTTACATAACCAAATTTTAGTTTATTACAAAGTACATGTGTACAAATAAAGCAAATAAACAAAGGCTTGAAGTAAATGAAAACATCATGCATATTCAATTAAAGGGAACTAATGATATGATAAAACTCATAAATCTTATAAAACTATGAGTGAAACTGGCCTCACAAACTCACAAATATAAATAAATCATACCTAAACCAATGCCAAATATTTATTTAGATATAAACGTTTTCCAAGCAGCAAAGAAATTTCATACCACTACAGTTTAATATGACTAAACGACTTTTAAGTGTCGGTTTCATTTTTCTTTCTTCACTACATAAAACCATGTAGATATCTGACACAAAACGATCCCTACAAAACAATTTACAGGGAGATCAACAAAGAAAACAAATTCACCCCCTTGCTGTGGGTGTCTTTTTTCTGTAAGGTTTCATGCCCAGATATACACGACTGATTTTGAATTTATGAGCCCCATATCAAATACAAATAAATATCAAGAAAGACACTAAAAAACAGTGCAATCAAATGGAAGATTACGTTACAAAATTATCTGTTTGAGACGGTGAACTCTACCCCGTTTGTGCAACAACAGAAGGCTATGAACGGGACTGGCATTGCTTTGAACACAACTTCAATAAAACTTGCAATTCTTTTATTTATTTTCCTCGTTATTGCCAAACCATCTCTATCACTCCTGAAGGGCAGTTCTTGTTATATGGTACACTAAGCTCCATATACCTAGCTCTGAATGCGGTATTCAACGAAATAGACCAAAGGAATAAGATAATTTTGTATTTAATAAGTTGACAAGTGACAGAGTTAACAGTATTTTCAATAAACTCATGCCTACCTAAAGACCATTTTCTCGATAAAATAGGGCTAATTTAACGCGTTCCATCAGTCAAGGCCACCGTACACTATCGTGTCGTTATATCGTTTAACGATTAAAAGTTATACCTACAAACAATTTTCATAATACAAAAATAATCAATTTCTATATCACCACATGGATGGTGTGAGAAGATCAAACTAAAATGCAAATATTGGCAATTTCAAATAAGGCTTATTCTACCTGGTTTCATGACACATGACTGCAATGCAAGGTAAAGCTTTCCTGTTGGCCTACACTGACCACACCACCCACCACACTTTGCTGATACACGAACACCATCAACATTCTTAAAATCCTGAATTCGCATCCCTGGAACGTCTGACCGCACTATCCAACGAGTTCTTGGGTCCACTATTAATCCAGTTCCTTTCAGGTCGATCATAAATTCTCCACGTCGGCAATTGCTGGTATTGGCTGAAAAGCAGTCACCTGCCGTCGCATAGGGGATGTCAAGACCGTCCTCTCGCGTTTCCGCAAACGTATAGTCGTCAAGAACTACACTAAAGCTTTTAATATCGAAACGGATCTAAAGAAATGAAAAATTTCCCATGGTCAAGAAACGGCAGTGAAAGAATTTCATTTTATGCTCTGTTTGGAGATCACTAAAATTCCTTTGAATAAAATAAACAAACCCACGACTGGTCTGACAGTATGACTAATACAACTGTCACAAACTAACTTGTAATAAAATATTACAAACTAATTTCCAATTTCGTGAATGCTAAAATCATTCTTAAACACAAATAACACATGACAACGATTACGAAGTAAATAATAATTAAAAGTACAACATTCAAGTTTAACATCTATACCTAACATCAATTAGCTATACAGCCAATACATGTATTCTAAAAGATATGAGGTATAAGATAAGAAACACTGTACACATATTACTTGTAACATGCAAATGCAAGTACTCACAATTACAGCTCAAACGGGTAAAGGCAAGACCTCTTTTGGCAAATAAAAATGTNAATACAACTGTCACAAACTAACTTGTAATAAAATATTACAAACTAATTTCCAATTTCGTGAATGCTAAAATCATTCTTAAACACAAATAACACATGACAACGATTACGAAGTAAATAATAATTAAAAGTACAACATTCAAGTTTAACATCTATACCTAACATCAATTAGCTATACAGCCAATACATGTATTCTAAAAGATATGAGGTATAAGATAAGAAACACTGTACACATATTACTTGTAACATGCAAATGCAAGTACTCACAATTACAGCTCAAACGGGTAAAGGCAAGACCTCTTTTGGCAAATAAAAATGTCAAGGATAGAAATTATAACCAACAATACACCACAAGGTTTAAATGGTCACCACAGGAAGCATACCACCCGACCATATAAACTGTAACAAATGACTTCCTACGGTCATTTTAAAGGCACATTCTATAAATAGCAACCGGTCATTTAATTTATTATTTATGTCTTTACTTTGACAACGCTGATTTATAGATTTAAAGGTTTGATTCATAATGCAATGTAACACGAACTTGTTTCAAAATACAACATAGCAAGCAATTATTCCGATAATCACCAAAATTTCCAAGGTTTACCAAATGGTTGCACACTTCTCTTGCTGCACCTTAACCCCTTATGATGCAATAATGTCCTCACTCTATCTCATTCAGAAACTGAACATGTAGAAACGGTTGACAACTTTACTTTAATGGCTCTATACATCTAACGACCAAATTTAAATAAAATGTAATCAGATTAAAATTAAAATCGGTTCCACTTATGTGAACAGAAAACATTTTATTGGAGGGTGCACTTGTTTTTTCAAACTAGGCCCAATGAAAAAGTTCTAAAAAAAGCTCCAACAAAATGCATCAACATGGTATACCTTTCTAAATCGTGTAAGTCCTGCTTGGCTGTATCGAATATTCCCTGGTTCTCCATTGCACTCAAATTTTGCCGACGTAGGCGAGTTTGGAAGGCGTTTGTCAAAGAACATTGCATAGTTATGCAAAGGACCGGCAGGTAAAGTAATGTATTCTTTAGGATCATTCCCCTGGGTCTCATGACAATACACTCGAATAGGCTGGTTGCATTTTTTTCGTGGATATAAAAGATATTCACCATCATGCAATGCATATCCAGATCTCTTGAGGTCATTACAGCTAAAAACACCTGGTAGGTGGAAAAAATATGTGAGAACGAGGTTTATTGATGAACATGTCTACATAGATTAACGATACATTTATTCCATATACATCGCGTCGTTACTGTTTTGAAAACAGCATAGATTATTATTCAAGGTCGATGCTGAATGTGGTCCCTGGTGATGACAATGGTACCTGTGGAGTTGTTAGTCTTAAAGGTGGATTGTGCTAATAACGAGGCGGAGGGAATGGTTTGAAAACCAATTATGGTGTTGATTGCTATCTCTTTCACAAATGTTACTGTGTGCCAATGGACTTATGCACAAATCTATACTATCCCATTTCAAAGTAATGAAATAACAATAACTAGTTTTAAAAATAATATAATGTAGATGGAGAACATTGAAAATTGTATGTGAAAAATAGGTGTGTACCGAACTGGGTTCGAATCCGTGTCCAAGGTTACCATGCCCATATCATCTGCTTACTGAGCTATCGGCGCTTGTTATGGGCAAAAAAGACACATTTAAGTGAAAGATTTCGTTACAAAAATTATTTGGTTAAGAAATCAATTGTTCAGAAGGCAGAGAAAAAAAGGTAAGAAAAATTTAGTCTGCGATATCACTTATTTGTTACAAAAGATAATATCCGATCGCCTTGCCACTCTCACCTATCAATGGGAGGCAACTAAAATGATGCTGTGATGTTTTCAATCATAACTGAAAAGTCATAGGCTACCAAACACAATCATGCCCTATGAGTTGCTGGGTAACAGAGTCATTGGGTGCCTGAATCACCAATGGTCAATAATAAAAAATAATAAACAATAAAAGAACTTCGGGAAACGGTTTAAATCTGTTAAATAGCGTTATACCCTTCTTACTTTTTGACCTTAATGCTATAATTTAGTAACTGATACGGCAAGACACCCCCAAGGCTACTGTTTCATGCAAGTCAAAAACAAATATTTCAAATAAAATAAGATGTATGCATAATTAAAAGGCTTACTCACCACATACTCCTCGATATGCCACGCTTATCTTTCTCTGCTTCAAGCAAGAATTATGTTTCAATACGCATTCATTTGGGTACGTGAAGTCGTCGTCACCACAAACTGGATCATACTGCTTTGTGCAAAGTATCTTTGAGCACGAGCAGTAAGGAGCTCGTGTAAAGGAATCAACGTCACACTGACCACCATATTTACAATTTAGTGTCAAGCAGATTAAATTTCGTGCGTCTCTGGTACGACCTACAAACAAAATTACAATAACGAAGGCTACAAAAAATAGCAATAAAATAAGAAAAGCCAATATTCTGTTCATACTAATTCTTCTGCTTATTCGAAATATATCTATAGCAATAAATGTTTCTATAAACCTGCCCCATTTTTTATGTGTAGTTGTATACGTCCCTTTTTTTTCTTTCATATGTGATTGTGCAAGTATTAAACTGATTATTAATTGTGAATATAATCCAGGTCAAGTGAGGTGACATGCAATAACATACGGCCTTAAAGGAACCAACCAAAGGGGTGAAATATAAATTAAATACTATAGGATCTGATAATAAGAAAATAAATCAATATATTTTCAAACGTTACAATAACAGCAATAATATCCCAGGCAGTTGACAACAAAGCAAACCCTTTTTGAACTTCAGAAAATAAAAAAAAATACGGTTACATCGATGTAAATGTAGGGGCTGAAGAAAAAAGGGGGAAACCGGTTCGTTTTGCAGGAGGAGTCATGATATATATGAAGGCTGAAAAACCAAATAAAGACAACTACCTCACTACCTCAATCACAAAGAAAAAGAGCATGCAAATAAACAATATTTGCTTAAATATCCCCACCCTTACCGACGGTCACAGCACAGTCGTCATTTCTATCCGTCCTCTGCAGATGGCCTATCCAGTTTTACTTCCGTCTCCTTTCCTCACTGATCTTCTATGTACCTACCGCCTTTATACCGGTCTTGCTCAGGATGTGCTGCTGCCACCGCATCTTGGATAACAATGGCAACACCAGCCTCATCCAATTCTTTTCGCTCTATCTCAGTGTCTGGTCTGTGGCAATCTTCATCCTGCCCGCCCCTCTTCACATATTCTCATTAATCCCAGGGATGTCCATCTGGTACCCATCCACTTCTCTCGTGACTTTTCCTGTTGCTTTTCCACTGTCCATCGTACTCACATTCAAATATATGATGATTAAAGTTGTTTTGGAACTTGCAAGAAATTTATTCAGACATCAAGCTTCTCTTGTGTTTTTACCTATCGTCGTGACGATGCTGGTGTTTGCGATGCCTTCGCTTCCTGGTCTTGTTGTTCAATGGTGTCGATAGTTTTTGTATGTGATTACGTTTTTTGAGGAGATGATTTCGTAATGATAGGAGGAACATAGGATAACAACTTTCTGTATTTGTCTGGTACCATTCGAAATTGTTTATAAAAAACAACTCATGGTCAATAAATCTCATATCTTGCTGACGTAAATGATATTCCCTTGTTGCTTGCGTTCTTTGAAAAGTTTGTGAACTCAAAATCACTTTCTTACATTACATTTACATTACATTTCAATATCCGCTTCTTTTGCATATCTTTCTTAATAAGTACACTAAGCAGTACAGCAGTACATTACGTCCGCAAAGGTTTATGGCAGCCATGTTCGTTTATAAAAATTGGGGCATTAATTTCGGCAGAAATTTCGATCTGGATCCTAAGGGATCATGAACTGTTTCGATTCGATCCAGTCCAATCCAGTCCAACCCACCTAAGTGGGAACCCAGCTTACCCCTAATTTAAGTCAAGAAGATGAGATGATGGGTTTAAAGCAAACATGAAAACCAAAACGAGTTTAAATAGCTTTAGTATGTCTATAGGCAACATAGTTAATCTTTCAAGCATCTTCTCCAGTTGGTATCAAATTCTAGTTTCACGTAACACTGACGATGGTGTCAATGACCAAATGGTAAACAATGTAAATAACGAATATCCTTGGAAAATCCCTTGTTCAATAAGGGCAGAAAACAAATGCTTATTGTCACTAACTCAATTGGTTCTTTTGTGAGGAATGGTAAAAGTTTAAACTCTAATGCTCCTTTCCAGGAATATCACGTACTGGGAAATCCCGAAATATCTTAGAATGGAAAGTCATATCATAGACTTATTTTAAACGAGTCAACAGCATTAACAAGTTGATATTTAATCTCAATGAAAAAAGCTGTTAAGAGTCGCCACAGCCAATGAAAAAGCAACCATCACTCATTTTGGAAACCAGAAAAGCTCCTCAAACAAAATGCCAATGGTATTCGCTCCGGGTCTTTCGAATTTCGCATTTTCTATACTGCCTAAACAACATTCTCCTTTAACATAGAAGCCTTTAAAAAGTGGTGCTGTTGGAAGCTGCTCAGAATATCCGGAATATACATGGTGACGAGTTAAACGGTACTTAACAGTGGGTCTACAATGAGAGCTGGTAGACAGCATAACGAGAAGAAAAGATATTCTGATCAAATATGTCATTAGGCAAGAAGGAAACCTGAAGTCGGTTATCGAAACAAGCACTTTAGGGGAGAGACCCGAAGCAAAAAACTGTTTTAATTGGATATGTGAAGTAAAGGACGATTACAGACGATTACGACTGATGCATAAAATCGACTGAAAGGGGGAAATGTTGCTTGACTGAACGCCTAGAAAGGAAGAAATGATGTATCTATCTTGACGTCCTGAAGGTAGACAGTAGTGCTGTCATCTATTGAGATCTCGACATTAATGTTAATACACATCTTCTCTATCCACATTTTTATCAGTACTACTGTTAATATTCTCTTTTTAACACAGCTATTGAAGTTGTTTGTATGCCATAAATTCCCAAATATCAAGTTACAACCTGGGCCCTTAGATATTCATCGTCTTCGCCAAGTTCTAGCAGTTTCCAAAAGACAAACTTTCTTTATCAATCCAAAATGAACATTGAGGCCAGCTTTCTGTATCCAGCGAGGAAGTAAGACTAAAAGATTGTCCTTAGAACCCTTACTACTACTTGAATCACAAACATCTCGTGTCAATGTCAAATTGGAATGCTACTACCATTATTATTACAAAGTACTTACAAATAACCTAGTTGTAGATGGGTGAAAAAACTCGCATTCAGCACCTGGCAACAAGTCGAGTAAGTTGAAAGCAGCCACGTCTACTGTCATCACAAGAGTGAGATAAAATAGATAACCACAACAAAATGGGAACATCTCTTTAACCTTCCAAGAGCAACCCGACAACAAGTGTAAAATAGCATAATGCTCAAGGGGTTGCTGCATGATAACAACTCATGACCACAGCATTCCATCCCGATAACTGCCAATTCACAGGAAGATTTCTTAGTACTAGTACCAAGTCTGGTATTGCAGGATTAAATTCAGACTGAATATTTGGTATTGCCGTTTTGATGACAAAAACAAAAAAAAATAGGGCCAAAAATGCCATATTATAATGTATGCTAAGGGGAATACATTAGTAATATTATTATTATTATTATTATTATTATTAGTAGTAGTAGTAGTAGTAGTAGTAGTAGTAGTAGTAGTAGTAGTAGTAGTAGTAGTAGTAGTAGTAGTAGTAGTAGTAGTAGTAGTAGTAGTAGTAGTAGTAGTAGTATGTCTTTCACTCAAAACATCTTGAAAATTGGTAAATTTTGTTGCAACAGCGGAGCACACCAACCGGTATTTGGAATGTAGCTACTAATTTCTAATAATTACCATTATTTTTATCATTATCACTAAGTACTACTAGTAGTAAATATTTTCAAAATCAACAGCTCATTATTTTAGACAACTCTGGCATCTGACACAATTTATCTCCATCCTGTGCTATAATATCGTTAGCAAACAGCACACTGTTCAGGTCTTTAAAAAGCTGGGATATTGTATATGCTGACAATGAAAATCCAATTCTTTTACAGTTTAATAAACTCTTACTTCCCCTTTAAATAACTTTGAACTGTGTCCAAGCTATTTTAACATACATTGACGGTACTTAGTGTCCATCAGGACAAACAGTGGAGTGGTTAAAAACAACCCAAGTAAGCACATTAATCCGGCATATCACAAAGAAATACTGAACCTGTCAGGGTGGATATTATTACAAATAAAAACGTTTTAATAGCAACCTGATCCCAGAACAAAAGTTGTTGAAATCTGCAGGTGATGGTCGGACGAAACCAGACCCCTTAAGATTGCTGACTAAAGCAATCTTACGGGTGAATTTACTGAAAATAAAATTAGCTGTCTACTAGAAAAAATGCTACAAGAAAAAACTTAACAAGCAATGTGATAAAATAGGAATAAAAACCGGCCTAACATTTTAATCGGAAAATATCGGTAGCTGGTAATAAAAGAATTTGACAAGACCAAAACAAGCGAAGATACATCAAAGAAGTCGGACAAAAAATCTAATACGTCATTAATTTTCGCTGATGCAAACCAATGTCGAACAAAATATATAAATCCGAATTCGGAATTTAATTCGTTCGTAACATCCTTCTAATATTGAAATGTATATATAACATAACATTTGAAATACATATAGACTTCCTATATTTATGCTCCTAGACACCAATGTACATGTGCATTGAAGGAATCCACTCTATGGAAATGATTAAACAATAATCATGCTAACAATGATTATCAACTATCAACAATTGTCATCGATATACTCAAAATTGACTCCAGTATATTATTGGTTGAAACATTTACGTGTCAATAACACTATGCTAAATATTATCTCGGAAAAGGCGGTAGGCCCAAAAAGGTCATAGCAATAGCCAGCATAGAGTAATCACAACAGCCCTAGAGCTTATCATAGACTAAAAATATATAGAAAATATACGTTCATACTGATTAGCCTATGCGTTTATGCTAACCCAAACAACAACAAATCTTTCTTTAAAGACTCGACGGTATTCATCAAGATAGCCATCAAGCTACCAATTCGACCAATTATTAGAATCTGTAAAACAGAACAAGATAGAACAAGATACAACAAGATTCTTTCCTATAAAACTGAATCCACACCTTGAAAGTTCCAATTTAACCTCAATTTAATTTAATTTATAATAGCTCAACCACCTCCTGGTTTCGAAAATCGTCCTTAACCCTCTCCACCTTCCCCATTTCTATCAATGGGCCCATACTAACAACATATTGTTAGGGTGTGATGCTAGTTTTTGAAATCAATGGATTACATGATAATTGCAAACACATCCCAAGAATGGGAGGAAAAAACAGATGTCACAATTTCGTGTTTTTTTTAGTTATACCCCCTTGAACAAAGTACGTGTTTCAAAGTTTGCGCCCAATAAATTGTCGTAGGAAAAAAGGAGCTAAATCACGAGTTATCGTAACTGAAAGAAGCATAGTACTTGAGAATAAACCAGCAAGTCCAATTTCCACTGGAAAAGAAGTAGAAGAGACTAACGAAGAGAAAAATGAGTGTGTCATACGACTTACAAAGGATCAGTGAGAGTACGTGATTTGATAAACAATTTGTCCACGATGGCGGATGCAACCACCACTCCAGCTGTACGTGAGATGCCCCAAAAAAGAAAATTCAGGAGAAACAAATATGAATTTTAACACTCGATTCTATTTTTTCAATGCGCTGTTTCATTGCTCCAGATTCTGCGTAAAAATTTGGTATTTTCTATAGCTCAAATGTCCAACACATGTCAAGAGTAAATTGACAATCTTTTATCTTAATTACGCGAAAAAATCGTCTTTGACTTTTGTCCAAAAATCAGCATTCAGTTCTGATGTATTAGATTCTCTCCTTTCTATGGTGTAAAGAAATGTCACTTTTTTCTTCGAAAAGAGTCCGTCACCAAAAAGGTATTTTAATTGATGAGAAAAACAATAATCTTATTGTAAAGTTTCTATTTCAAGCCATTCATGTAACTGCACAAGAAAGAATAGATACCGGATGCTCTTATCTTCAAAAAGAGAAGAGCTAAATTTCTCACACCCAATTTCTTTGCACTTTCGTCATAGGTGAGTCGGTACCGGAAATAATACTTAATCATCAACAACATCACGTTTCCCCTCTTTTGCAGCAAAAACACATTGCTTTTATTGAAAAAATCCAAAAAACATTAATACAAAATACTCATACCGAAATAATTGAACGAACGTAATGAAACTTCCGGTGGTTAATGCTGATGCATGACATGTTCTGAAGTATCCCAACCAATATTATGAACCTTAGCTAAAAAAAATCCTTAAATGTTGGCGTGAAGAAAGGAAGCATGTATCTGGGGAGAAGAAAACTATCTTTTGAAAAAAAACTCCCTAAAAATCACTGCAAAATTTATTGGTTCCAAACAAATGTCATATGCTTTTTTTTGTAAAAGTGCTTTACCCCTCTGAGTTTTATTGCAAATTCCAAAAAAATATTACAGCAATTCAACTAAAATTCAACTGCGGCACGAGGTAGCTGGGGGGTTACTGTTTTAAGGTAAACAAGACTCTTATGATTTAAGCTTCTGCGCAAGTTCATCACATCAACTATTGTTAAAAATTCGACTTCGTTATGGATTCAATAGAACTCAATAATGTAGGACATTTACCATGTCGTGTGTCTTTTCCTGAGCTCCGTTTTGAGAGACACTCTTTCCATCGTCAAACATTCCGTTGAAGTGATTGCTGTGCTGCAGGGAATGGTTTCTATTATTTTTCTTGTTGTGGTATTTATTTTCTTGTCCAAACATTTATTTTCCCAGTCAAAGGAGTGCTCTGCTATTCCATGACTTTTAGTCTCACTTTTCAACTGCTCTCTTGTGTTCTTTTTCTTTTTGAACCAAGATACGCTTTTGTTCTCCAATGAAGAAGGCAGGGCAGTCTTTACAATGTACTCTGCAGACTATATTGTTTCTCTCCAAGTGAAACTGGATCCATTGGCTTTGGGAATATCGTCCTTAGGGTGAATGTTGTGAAAAATGAACACTAAATAATTATGTTGTCGGAGAGATCGTTTAACCTGCTCACCGACATCCTTGACAAAGGGTAGGCATATCTGTTTGACAGGTTATTTCCCTTTTTCATGATTTAGCCTGCTAGTTTTTCGAAATGCTGTCCAGACTACTATGATATCCTTTGGATTATAACATTTTAAAGGTCTCTTTTTTCCGTTGCGCGGTCGTACAGGTTGAAATTATGTTTCTTGCTCTTCCAACAGGGTGGTGATGGCACTACGGCGAGCTGAAACTAAATGGTGTGATGCTTTATTAAGGTGCTGGTCGGTGTGAGTTGGTTTCCCGCAGACAGTAACAAAAATGGTGCAATCAAGTTGTCTCTTCAATAGGACATCAAGGAAGAACAGTTGTCTTTGCCCTTCTTTCTCCGTGGTGAGCACGATGTTTAAGTAAAGGCTGTTGATGTGCTCCAAATAATCTTTTACATGATACTCTTTAACAACTGCGAAAACAACGTCAACGTATCTTCCCAGACAGTTGGCCCTTGATCTGCTGTGATAATACTGTGACTTCAAACGCTTGCATGATTATTTCGGCTATCACAGAGGAGGTTTGAGGTTCCTTGGGTACACTGCTGTTGTGTATGTATATGTCACCATTGAATAGGAGACATGTATTGGTAATAAGTGCCTGTAGTAGACTTAGTAGTAGAGTATCTGGAGGCTTCAGTGCACTTTTTGATGACAATGTATCATGTTCAAGTAGGCCCTCAGTGATTCGTCAAGTGCAATAAACACGGATACTTGTGCATAATGAAGTGACATAAATGGAAACCATGATTTCACCTGCTTGCATTCTTTGTTGGGTGATAAGGATTGCAAAATCAGTACCGTTGCTGCAGTGATGTGGCTTCCTCCTTGTGTATGTAAATAAGAGGCCAGCTCTGTAACGTGGGAGTAAAAGAACGACGTCAGGATACGTAACTCTCGAAAAGTAGCTCAGAAAAAGCTTAAGACTCACGACATGATACATATCCCACATCAACATCAACTATTGTTTCCTTCATGAATGAAGGGCTGTACAAAATATTTATGTTTTAATAAAGAGAGAATTCACATCCTTTGAGATCACCCCACTCCATTTGCTTGCTGAAACTTCTTCAGTAACACTTACAATTTACAACTCCTAATATTGCCGAGTCAAATGATTACTTGATGATCCCAGGCGAATTCGAAGAAAGTGTTGTAAACATTTTCCTTCCAGTGCTAACCAAATACACTGGTCAAGCGGTACAGTACTTTTATGAAAGGGCATTACGAGAATGTGGAAAGTAATAAGCAATTTGTTTGAGTTCTCTTGTATCTATTTATCCAAGTATGTACAAAAAAACCTTGCTATTCAAGTTATCTAATGTAATAGCAAACTCAACTAATACAAAAGTAAATGCATCTGTGTTTGACGGCTGGGATCCCGCCAATGCGTTCTGTTTGTACTGTTTCGGACGTTCTTAACTTCCGTGTTTCTTCTTTCCAAAGTGTTTTAAGAGTTATCTAGTGTTGTACAAATTCTTGAAGAATAATGCTGTCTCAATTCTACTTATATAAATGAGAGTCTGGAACGAGTCGCAAAGTACGTGACTACTACCAAGGTCAACACATTTGGAGTGGTCCATACAACCAGTATTAACTACAAAGAGACCGAAGGGTATTTCAAAAAATATATAAATTTATCTCATGTGCAGTACAGCACAGCACATAGACAATAATTGAAAAGAAATAAAATAAAACAAAATACTTTAATCTTTAAAAGGATGAACAAAAATTTTTTTACAAATTAAAAATACGAAAAATATTTCCTGTTGCACTTCGTCTATAGCAATGCATGCGCTCAGCACCATTTTTATATATGACATGAAAACGTCTAGAAATATGGCTTCTTTCACCTGGTGAAAATGAGCTGACGGGTTGTTTTGAAAATACCAATAAGGCTATTAGTTAAAAACGTCCAAATCAAATTTTTACCTAATTTTCACGTACTTAAAAGAGGTATCAAATATCCCATTTAAAATAATTATTTTGATTGAAAAGGTTCTTCGTTGGCACTCGTCAGGATCGATAAGAAAGAATGAGAAATTACAAATCATGCTTAATTCATGAGAAAATCAAAGAAAGGAGCAAGGTCAGCAACCACTCCCTTTTGTGAGGTTCATTTTCTCTTGTTTCTTAAAATGTCTACTAACGCCATTGTTACTTTGAAATGGACTCATAAACTCTTACGTGACAACGCCTACAAAAACACGAAGAAATCTGTATTCAGTTTTGATTTGGTCTAATGTTAACCAGCTAACGCGATGTCTAGTTTACTGCTCTTGCAATTGACCAAGATTTTTTCCTTCATCTTGCGTGATTCTATACATAGATACTATCAACACAGCAATCCTTTCTGCTTTTTAACAGCATTTCCTTTGTACGGTTTTTTCATATGGTGATGTACAAGGGTTTGTTTTATTGCTCATATAATCAATTTCGTGACCACTACCACCAACATAATGTTCCTTTTATTGTTTAAGATCCAAAGTGACAGAGAGCAATATGGGAAAATCCCTGTCTCTTCATGACGATGTGGGAGTTTTTATTTTATCACAATGGCTAAATTGCATTTAATCTCTACTACTTCGTTTAAATCTCTGTAATCTGTTATCAAAACCGCAATTAATTTTACAAGAAATTCCCACCCGATTTAACATGACATCATGTGGGCAAGTTGCAACTTCAATATTTTATTGGGTCTAGCATTTAATCAAGCAGAACCTCCCTTAGGTGCTCAACTTCAGGTTATCAAACTGAGTAAAATGAAGTTAATCTTGACAGAAAGGGGCAAAACTAACTTCAAGATCACAGTTACAACTTGGGAGACTCGTATACTGATAAACTGATAAGACGATATTCTCCTTTTTCATTCAGAACTTTTTTATATCTCCAAAGTAGGTATTGCTTTTTAAAACACCGCAGTCCACTGTCTCGCAAAAGAGTTTGTCAGCTTACGGTGGCCACCTTAGAAATTAGGTTAATATTTCGAAGCCTTTGGTAACAAACCAGTATAACAAAGTTATGAATTGGGTAAGGTGGAACGTGGGAATCCCTCGTTTCTCAATTAAGTTACAGACATGAAAGGGGCAAAAGCAAGGTAAAGCAAAATTATAAATACATATATGACAATTGGTTACTTACCTGAGCTAATGCGTCTTTATCCAAAAGTGAACCAAGAGCATAAGACATCACCAAGCCAGGTTGTGCTTTTAATACACTTATCCTCCCTTAAATTTATTATTTAATCGTGCCAAAAAAGATATTCGTATTTTCTTTTGCGATTGTTATACGCAAAGGTAGGATATCAACCCTTACCTTATGATCTTAAAAACGAGGCCTCGCAATAGGTATTAATTATTAAGGAAGTCATTCAGTGAAATATGTTGTTTTCATTTTGTATAAAAGTGGAAAGTAGGTGTGCACCAAACCGGATGATATCATATTATTTTTGTTTTATAATGTTTTATAAAGTGAATATGTAGTCTAGAGGATAAGACAAACTGATGAACTTGCCACTGGCACTACTCCAACTACTACCAGTACTGGAACCACATTAACTATTACTACCAGAACAAGACGACAACTGCAACTAATGGTAAATTATTCCTTTTGCATGTGCAAAAATGGATCCTGAAATAATTATTTAAAGTAAAATAATTAAAATAATTAGAATAATTAAATAATTGTAATAACCATTATAATAAGAGAAGGTACATAATACCCTGGTCACCAGGAATCTTTTGATGAATATTACAAGTAGCACACCTGATGCTCTGTCTATTACTTCTGAGTCTGACGCAACTGGAATCCTGAGGGCTTAAAAAGGGGTGCAGGTTCAGGCCTGAAAGGAATTGGAAGCATTTTTACAGTATCAAGCTATCTTTGGAGAGCGAAGGAACTGTTTTGGTAGTTATCTTACTAATTTCGCTCCAAAAAGGCCCCACTGGCACTTCCAAATGATATATTATTTTCTTTGAGTAAAAGAAGTTGCTAGATTAAAAATAATACAAAAGATTATGTAGTCACGAAAGTTCAACAGGTTATTGTACCCATTAGAACTTAATAGGGCTTCCGTGATAACAGTATATACATGCGTACACACACGGATTTATATATATATATATATATATATATATATATATATATATCCCTCACAGACTATTATACTGCCATTATTGTGGTTGTAGGCGCCCAAACAACAAAAGAAACACTCCCACTCCAGTTCTTACAATCTAGATGGCCCTTTTTCCTTGAATTCTACATGAGGATCTGTAGGCACTGCAACATATATTATGATGGCTTTCTTTGCTTACAAATACGAGTTAGAACCCCTAGTTTGGATTTTCTCGTCATTCTGAATGGTCCCATGAGACCTTAAAACCATTGTAATCAACAATTTCTGGGATAACTCATAGCACTCATAGAAAATTCCTGTTTTCGTAAGAGATCGAAATGTAAAGATGAAGACTGTTCCGTCTCCGTTTGTAACCTGTCTGATGATGGCAGTTTCTTTTCAATTTTACAATCTTTACAGTCGAACTTGGTTCACTTTTCCAACAGGACATCTCCCCAAGCTTTAGATAGCACATCAAGCTGGTATGCACATCGACACCTAGCTCATGCAGATGACCTTTCAAATTTTCAAATTCTTACAGATGCAACATTCCCTTTATAAACTACTGTAGTTTTCCTATTCCAAAGGATACATATTTCTCGTCATTGGCCGTCATCTTTCCTAATCTTTTAACACCTTTGCTGGATACATACCTTCCTAATGGGATGGAAACATCCAAAAACTTGTTTTATTACGCATTTTATCCACTACCACTAAAATTATGCCCCTTTGTCTAGATTTCGTAGTCAGCTTGGATGGCAAAATCCAACAAGTTGTACAGATCACCTTTAGCATACCCTCGGGTAAAAGTTGGTAATATTCTATGTTGTGCTTAAATAGGCAAAATCTACAAAGATACAGGTGGTGCACCATAGCCACTTTATCGTGTCATCTCTTGTATAACTTCTTTGAAAGCTTTTCGCATCCATTAACTTTATACCCAACAGTCTCATCTTTATTTTCACATATTCTGCAAAGAGGGTAAGCCTCTAAGTGATTAATCCTAGCCTTCAGAGGATTTGTTCAAAAGGTTTGATCCTGCGTTACAAAAAACAAAATCTCTCTCCCTTTTCCTTCAAACACCCCTTTTAGAGCCAGGTCAAAGTTAAGTCAACTCGTGTCGACTATCAAAAACATTCACACGTTCACAATTTGCTTGTTCTCCACTTAGTACTGCCAATAACAAACGTTTCAAACTCTTTTTCTCAAACTTTTGTAAATCCAAATCTGATTGATCCGCACATTCTTTCACAGATATAAGTCCTCTTCAACCCTCCTTTCATGGTAAATACAACCATGGAACACTATTATCACTAACAGGATATAAGTTCCCATTTTGATTTCGCTATGGGTACAGTCAATCTGCTTGGTATCCTCCCAGGAACCTAGGGCCCTAAAATCAAGACAGTCAACAATACTTTGGAAAATTGGCTATAGATATTTAAGCGATTTATGAAATTTCGAATATCCTCGCCTTTTTTGGTACACTCTCGAAAAACGTATCAATGCCTTTTAAAACCATTCCTGGGGATTATTTTATCATCAAACGAAGTGTTGCTGTCTTCAGTTTTCAAATTGTGGAATCTGTATAACATTGAGTGGTGATGCAATACACGTCATCAAAGTCACGCTGGGATACTGCATAGAAACTACTATTGTTATTATTATTATAATTATTATTATTAGCGTATTATTGTCAGATATATTTACATTGCGAATGAACTGCTAGATGTATGCTGCTAAGGCAACAAAAGAGACCTTTTTTTCTATCCCTTCAGCACATTCCGACTATTTCCGCTGATTTCTTGATGTGACGTACCCTGGATTTCAAAACAAGCTTCATGATCAACATTTCAAAATGCTTGCCCACTGCTACCAGATTTCCAGCAACTGCAGATGCGCCATATACACTTTTCAACGAGCATGCTCTGTAGACTCCTCTTTTATGGTATCCGTAGTTTTCAGTTTTAAGTATACCTCAAAAGAGGAATTTGAGATATATCTCCCTCCTCCATATATAATCTAAGATTCCTGGGTACATCAACATTGTCTGGAATCTTCGTGTTAACATACAACAGCTTGTCAGGACGTGTATGCAATCGTTATTATTATTACTATTATTACTATTATTATCATTATTATTATGATGATGATCGGCAGCAGCAGTAGCATCATCATCATTCCATCCCTGCTTCTTCTTAATTTTTCTGTCTTGTTTACCGTTAGTGTCATATCCAATCCAGGCTCTTGGGCTCTGGTAGCCAGTTGACGTTCATTTGATCGACAAAATTTTCTAAGGATAGATATACCCTAGGAGCATATCAATTATTATAATAAATATTATCTTAATTATTTTTATATTCGCCAGTCCGGTATTTCAGCGATAAAAGGTGTGACATTCTACTAAAATGTTTATTTTGAAACGGATGACGTTAACAATTAATATTATTATCATTCCTTATATCTCGAATTTGATGTTTCGGCGGTGTTCCTCTTGTGAGCAGGCTACAACAAGTAGCTTTAGCTCCCAACAATCTTCCTCAGTATTCTTGCAGTGCCCGGGAGTGGCTTTCTGCAACTGTGCTGTACTACTCTTCAGATTAATCTTCTTCATCCAACTTTCCAAGTTCTTTGACACATTTCCTAAAGTTCCAACAACAACTGGGATTATTTCAACATGTGAGCATTTCCATATGTTTTTCGATGCTCTCTTAACTTTAGCCTTTGTTGGATGCCACAGTTTTGTTACCTCGTCCTTAAGATTTTGGTGTTTCTCTATTTTCTTGGTTTCTTCCTCCTTCACCATTGACTCACCTTGAACACCTATATCAACTATTACAGCTTCTCTCTTACGTTCTGTCGACAAACACAATGTCTGGTTTCCTTTCAACTACATGTTGTTCACATTGGACCATGAAATCCCTAAGTATCTTGAAATTGTTGTTTCCTATGACTCCTGGTTTTTGGTTATACCAAGTATTTGTTCTATCTAAACCAGCTTGTACGCACAATAACGAGTGAATAGATCTTGCAAATTATCATGTTGTCGTTTATATTATATTTGAGTTAACTTGCAACATTCACTAACAACATGCATGACAGTTTCTCCCCTCTGATTACACATCCTACACAAGGGCCATTCAGCTGTCTTAATGAATGTGAAATTTCACATAATTTGTCCTCAGAGATTGCTACTGATCTCTGCAAATTTAGCGCTTCCATATGAATTGTAAGGTCACCCTTCTTCAGCCAGGGCCACGAGCCACTCCAACATACATCATTGTTATTCCTTATGTAATGACCATGGGGTCCTTTCTCATGCTACTTCGCACCAGTTCATTCTTTGTATCCCTTTTTAGTACAGCAGGGTCTACTGATTCTTCACCTTTCAAATGCCCATGAGCCTTGACCATTTAGAGCATTTCCTCCGTTCTCTGTATTTGCAATTTTTATCAAACCTCTTCCCTTATCTTTTCGTTTTATGTAGTGTATGTCTACATCCCTGTTTGGGCTAATACCTTTGTTTATCGCCAATGATTTCCTGGCTCTCCTGTCGAGTCGATTCGACCCGTCCTTTCTCCAGTTGTTCACCCCAGTTTCATTTCTCATAAGAGATACTGACCACGTGTTAATAGCCTTGATTTTATTTCCACCATTAAGTTTCGACTTTGGAACTAATCTTCTGTTTCTTTGACCTTGTCAGCCTCGATTTTTCGAAGGTCCTTTTACCCTTCCTCAGTCACCTCCTTAAAACCTCACCATCACACAATCTAATGCTTTCAGTCTTACTCAACCGTTCGCACTTCAAAATCAACACACCGCACTTTTAAATTCCAAACTCAATCTTTATATCCTTGCTCATAACATGTACTGCAGGGACAAGGCTATTGAGTTCCTTTTCATTTTTTGCGAGTAATTTTAGGTCGTCCATAAAAGATAGGTTATTTGTCTTTGCATTCCCTAGTGTATATCCAGCTGACATCTTTCTAAGGACTGATGACAAAGGTATCATTCAGATGACAAAAAAGGGAGGCGACAGACTGTCTCTTTGGAATATTCTCCTTCTGATATCAACTTCTCCAAGTGACTCTCCGCAAGCAGTCAGTTCACTCTTCTTTCTTGCTCCCTCGATAAACTGTACCATATTGTCTGAGTTGTTAACAAGTTTCATGCAATCCAGAAATCTGGAGAGCGGGACCATGTCGTAGACCCTCTTATAATCGACCCATGTCATGGCCAGATTCTAATGTCTTCTCTTGCTGTCTGCTAAGATGACTTTGGCGATGAGGAGTTGGTTCTTCGTTCCCCTAGAGTTAAGTCTAGAGTTACATCTAGACCCCTTCTGCTGATCCGGTAGAACACTTTTTTCATCAAGAGACTTGTATACTACATCAGATATGATGCTATTTAGAACTTCCACATGAGCGGTAAGCATGAAATGGGTCTAAAGTTCCCAACTTCGTTTCCTTTAGTTTTGTTTTTTTGGCACAAAACAGTTTTTTCTTCCGCCAACCACAAAGGTACCTTTGTTCCATTATTTACCATATCACTCATACCCAACGCAATGCGACAGTGAAGAGTCTTTTAAACCAAACTCCCAGAACAGGGTCAGGCATTTTCCAACTTGCGAGTATTTCACATTGCTCCTTTAACAAATTCTCAGTGATTATGAGCAGTTCCTATTGATGTTCTCCTTTTTCGTCCCTTAACCCCCTAAGCCACTCTGCGTCACAACCGTGACTTTCCCTTCGTGACCAACTGCTTGACCAAAACTGCTTGCTTTCTTTGGCATTTGGCACAGAATCATTCGCTACTTCTTCTCTCTATAGTTCTTTGTATACTTTTTTTCTGATCCTGGTTAAACAGCCTGTTGACTCTATATTGCTCAATTCTTTGTTAATAACCTCTAAGCTTAACAATTATTGTATTAAGTCACTGTTTTAATTCCTCAACCACGATGCTCAGCCCTTTGCAATTTATTCTATATTTTTTCTCAATCAGCATATTTCCTTTTCTTCAGGTTTTCATCATTTCTCTTTTTTTCAAGAATATTAATACATTAATATTTAAAGCTACATTTTTAAGCCCTGGGAAGTATGAATCACTCTCGCATGCACTAAACTTTCGTGAACTTCCCGGATCATTTCCCTTTCTATTGCTTCTTCAGGTTCTATTGCTTATTTTATCTATAACAAAGTTCTTAATTTCTTCTACCGTCTTCACTACATTGTGTTCATTAGCGTTGCCTTCCTCAGGTGAAGTTTCCTCAACCCCTTCATCATTTTTATCACTATTGTAAACTTTTCTCTTGTATCATTTGAATCGCAACAGCTCACAACCACTCATTCTTGCGAATTGTTCTTGCCTGATCAGACAGAATTTGTTCATTGATGTCAAATAATCCTCTATCTTTCCAGATTTGGTGCATTTGTTGTCGATATCCTCATTTGGGTTAATTATTTTCGTCAACTGACTCGCTCATGAAATAACACTCGATCACAAGCACACTGAGATTATTCGTCCACTTTCTCTTTGGACTCGAAGGATGATGACCCGCGCTGCAGCGACAAAGGAAACCTGCCTGGCGTGGCACCTTCACATAAAGTGCCGGTACCATTCAAGCCGTTATTTTAACCTCTTGGTTTATCATTTCTCATTCATAATGAAGGCAGGGGTGATAAGGTGTCACAACCACCAGTACTTTTTACCGTGACACCGTCTCTTGGGAAGCCGCTAATCAAAGCTAAAGATCCAGCCCTGACCATAAGACACAGTTACACCCCACAGAATGTCAACCTGGAATTTACAACTACGGTTGGTTTGTTCTTCGGAGTTTTCCTTTTCCTAGGATGGCTGCCGACTAAGGCTGATGACCCAATTCTGGCCCGTCCTAGCCAGAATGGGGAAAGGGACAGACAACTCCATCGGACGTCAACGTGGTATTTCAAGGTCAGAAAGTAGAGTAACAGGTAACACCTTTCCGAATGGTGAGCCTTTAAAACCATACAGTTGATACAGTGACCAATGAAAATACCGACACACATTGTCATGGCGACATTTATTCACACGTTGTGCTAGCAACTCACACGTACTGACTACATGTGTCACATTTTCAACTCTTCTCCCGCATAGCCGACATTTATTCGTATCTAAAGCTTTGTAATACTTCTTAATAGGGTTTGTTGCTAGTGCCTGGCCTTGTGCAGAAATAAGGAAGGTTTCAGTTTCCTTCTTCAAATTCCCTCTCACAAGCCAAGTCCAAGAGTCAGCCATTTTTAACGCCCAGTCTCCCTCACAAAATCACAATTAAGTCTTAAATACTCAAGCTATGGGGTTTACCCCTTTCTAACCGTGACTTGTACACAGCTTTGCTTTCGATAGTCTCCCTCCTCTTAAGCTTCAACTAGTTTGTAACATGCTGCAGAAAAACCTCGTCGCTGATTACCGGACAGAAGTCTAGTGAGCCCTTTTCACTAGCAGCTCATTCCTCCACGCTTATCAGACCTCTACCGCCTCCTTTCATTGCCACGTACAGCCTGCTATCATCAACTTTTGAACAGGGAAACAAAAAGGCATCCAAGGTACTCCATGTATTCCTGTCCAGTTCAGGTGTTAATTGCACACACAAGATACCCCAAATTCAACTTTAAGCTCAGTACCTTTGCTAGCCAGCCCAGATAGATGCCCTGTACCTTTTCTTCCATCTGCGTCTTATTGTTTGCCACTAACGTTGTCTTTCACTTTCCCATGCTCGAGGCCATAACTTGCCGTATACTTTCAGCGAATTTGAATATTTAAAGTGTTTCCATGATCCCCGAGTGGAGGACCATGTCATACGCTTTCTTGGAATATATGCAAAACATGCAGAGATTAGTTTTCCGACCCGAGCAGTTTTTCAATACGATCTTATCGATGGCTAGATGGTTTTTGGTACCACTTTTTTTCACATCCCTTTGGCTCCACAAGGAGTAGCACTCTATCGGCAAATATATCAGTCAGCACTCTCCAAACCAAATCCAGATATCCGATCGGCCTGTAATTTGTTACTTCTTGTACCTTTGTAGCATCTTTCATCACCGGAGTCTTTCCTTGTACCATACATTCGGGAGCCTTTTTCTACACAGTTGCTAAGGTGAAATGTCTGGGCATCGTACAAGAAAATGAACCTTTTCAACCAAAACCCTTGAATGCGATCAGGCCCGAGAGTTATCCATTTAGGCAATTCACTAGTTTTGGTTTCAACATCATCCTCAGTCACTATGGGTTATTGTTCGGGCGCGCGATTAGTTCGTCCTTAAACACAACTAACCATTCTGGTTCTGAATTGTGTTGTATTTATTCATCTCACTACACAAACCAGAAAATTGTTGCTTGTTCACGGTTAGGGGATACACACACCCCTGTCTCACCACCAAGGTTTCTAAAGTACTGATTTTGGTTAACAGAAAAGAGCTTGTTTTGCTGATGTTAGGTAATGTGTCCAGTGTAACCCTTTACTTTCACACCCTTACTAGAGATGCATTGTTTTATCTCCTCTATAACAACAAAGAAATCCTTTCTGCTTGATGTGAACTTTTCGTTCCAGCATTTGCTGCTTTGACCATTTAGCATTCTTCCATTTCCCCTTGTACCAGCTCCCGATCTTGGGCAGATAACGCCTCAACAACTTTGTGTCACCTTTAATTGTTTTCTTCTACATCGGTTCCTTTTCCTTTCGTTCCTTCCCTTTCTTCACTCCCACTCTTGCACCGACTACAACCGCTGCAGCCCCTATCAGATCAGGTATGCTTGTCATACTCTTCGTTCGTACATACTGTGACACGTTGTTGGTTTTTTTGTTTTGCTAGTCTTAATTGTCAGCTTTTTCTTATCGTAGTAACGCATGCTGAGTGGTTCCATCGTCTCGATACACAACCACTTCAATAAGCCGGTACAAAACCTCTTGTTTTTCCTCTTTCAGCTCATCAGACGATTTGAAACACAAAAAGGGTTTTATCCCCACCCTGATCAAGATTGTTGTTATCGGCAGTTCTGTCTTGGCGACCTCCTTCAGTAACCTGCACCTCTCCGTCAGTATCACCCTCATTTGTGTCTTACACACTTCAAGGCGTACTCGCATCACCATTGGCACTTTGAACCCTCCAGCTGACATTTCGTTTCATCACTTCTATTTCAACCACTGTAAACCAGATCATCCTTCTGATGACACGTATTTGACTTATTACCCGTTCTTGACTTATGCCAAACATTTCTCTCTTCAACCGCAGCTCATAACTCCGTTCACCAATCGGGTCTACGACAAATTGCTACAGACAAATTGCTACAACACATTATGCTACAGATTATATGCTACATACCAAAAGTGCTACAGGACATATTTGCTACATACTAACTGCTACAGCCATATTTGCTACATTGCATTTGCTACAGCCATATTTGATACATTGCATTTGCTACCGCTTTTTTGCTACATTGCTTTCTCTATAGCCATCTTTGCTACATTTCCTATCGGATTGGTCTGAAGTTTCGATACATTTATTTCACTTGATGAGTTCCACATGTTTTTTCAATGATAACTATTCCTGTTATCAAACAGAGTNGTTTCCATTTCAAGTGTGGTTATTAAAATTAGTAAAATTCAACAGAAAATGTATAAACAATGCTCTGACATTGCATTGCAATGCGTGTTCAAACATTACTTCGTAGTTATGTAAAACGGTCCAAGCATTATTCTGTACTGCTAGTGTATCAATAGCATTTTCTTTTTGTAGCAAAGTATGCCTGTAGCAATACCGTCTCGTAGCAATTTTATTTGTAGCATTTCTTATTTGTAGCAGAAAGTGACTGTAGCAAATCCATATTGTAGCAATTATGTTCTGTAGCAATCTGTCTGTAGCAATTTGTCGCGCTCCCCACCAATCCCTCTTCCTCCAGTTAGTTGTGCCTCGAGATACCATTCAAATGTCACCCTATTGTCATTCTTGAACCACTTTCGTCTTTCACCTTGTACCTCTGTTCATTTATTATAATCTTTCATGGCTTTAGGCGGCAGCTGATATAAGCTGTAATTACTCCTATCAGACGAGTCATAACAAATGCCCAAGGGCTAATAGAACATCACTCATTCACATTGCCAATCTCTGTTGATCTGTGTGTGTGTCTCTCTCATACACACACACACACACATCTCTAACACCCTGCTAAGGACCCTTGAAGTTCATAAAATTCCAGTTCTCTGTACAACTTCAACATCATCTGGTATCCCAAATTATGCAATCCACCTATCAAATTCTTTTGTTACACTTCCAAGTGGACCTACAATCACAGAAAGAACCGGCACATTCCTCTCCTTTGCCACAGTCTTCCAATTTCCCTCTTGGTATTTTTCCACCTGTTAATTATTATTACTACTATTATCATTATCACTATTATTATTGTAAGACTTTCTTAGTGCACAAATGTTAAGCCCGGTGATTACAACGTAGCAGCAGGCTGCATACCAAGTCTTTCTTACTCCTCACTCGCTTGGTCCGTTTCATTAAACCACATTTGTGTAAAATAATAACAATTGAAACAATTAAAGTTAAAATTTAATGGTATGTTCATATTACATGTAAATTCAAAAAAATGCAGTTTTTGAGTTTTCTTCACAACAGTTTTCCTATTTCACTATTGTTCATAATCCAGTGCATTTCCTAAAATTTGAATTATCATTATTACTTTTATCTAATACTGTTTCTGCCAAGCTTTTAAATGCTGTTCTGATTTAAGTATTTATGTAAATATTAATTGTCGAGGAAGTGGAGCAAACGTGTCCTGGAAAGGACTTATTGTAGTGATAGCACCTTAATTCATATTCGTCATAATTATTATGCGATCTTTTTCATTAACTGTTTTTCTCGGGATAAAACAACTGTAAATATTGATGCTCTTTTCATCACATTTACAGTTCAAACAAAAATTTTCTTTACTTTAGAGTAATCTGCAAATCTATCAATTCTTGTTTATTACTAGTAAATTTACTACCTCTTCAATTACCCGGACTTTAATTTATTCCAGAACATATTCTTTTCATACGTTTTGTGGTGGTTTTCTGCTCAACTGCTTTTTATGTTCTCAAATTAATTGAATTCACAATAACAAAAACATTGTCTTCTCGTTTGAAGTCTGTCAATACACAGATTTTTGCTGTAAAGCGATTTCGTCATGAAGACACCCTTTATTGAATATATTAAAGTTGCAAATCAAAATGTTGTAGGTGAGATATTATGTAACGTGCTGTTTTCTCTTCAACTAACACACAACTGCTGTGGTTGAAAGTGTACAGAAGAAAAAGAGTGCGATGTAAATCAAATGAAATGTCGGAAAGGTCGTCGAGTGGTCTGGATGAACAAGCTATGACTTTCATGATCACTGAGAGAAGACAAAACAAAATATCTTACTGCAATGTTTGTTGGCTTTAAATTGATCTTGAAATCAGCTTTACGGAATACAACACTCCCCCCCCCTCCCCTTGCATGGTGTATGGGTTGCCATGTAAATAGAATTTTAAGTATTAAAAATCAAGATTAAAGAGAGGTTTGCACAAAATTCATATCAGTTTAAACATTGGTTGTGTTCAAAACAGATTTGGTACATTATTCATGTCATTTCTAAGTAAAACAGAGTTTGAAAATGGTGAATTAATGTCGTAATCTTAAGAACAAAATACGAAGCTAAATACCATTAAATCATCAAGTCTGTCAACCACTGGCACAAAATGGTCAATTATGCCCTCTGTTACCTTTTATGTCAAATATTTTCCAGCTTAGTCATTTGCTTGCCATAACAGAAAATACAATTGACCTGGATGTCGTGGTCAGCGCACCCTACGCTAAATGAAAGGCTTTCAATATTGGCCCTGTATAATATAAATACTGGGCGAGAAAGTTTATTGTTCTCGATAGCAAAAAAATATCTTAACAGCTTTTACACATAAAGGCTTTAGAGATTGTAGGCAACATGTACGTTTTACCATTTAAGAAATGAAACATAATAGAAAGCATATTTTCCAGCTAACATTTGATTACAATATTGCCACAAGCTACAAAAAGAAATTTCAGTGCGAAAAAGGCTTTCACAGGCTTGTCTTCATGAAGTGAAGTCTGATGACTGATAAGTATTCTCGAATTCTTCTTAATTTTTAAGTCAGAATTACAGCAACAGTGCGTGAGCGCTGTTGCTGAGATTAAATAATTTAGTGCCTCTTACTGTACTCCCGCTTTTAAAAATATATATCAGTAATGACCTGGCAGCAACTGGGTAAGTTTTACATTGCTGCTGCTGATTGCTGAAGCAAACCGCTCGTACCGTTTGCACAATCCTGAAATAGAAAAGTTCCAATATCATCTTACTGCAGTGATCATCAGTTATGACCAATACACTAAGCCTTAAGGCTCCTTGGGAAATACAGTAGAGTCCCAGTTGGTAATCACCCCACGAAGACAGCTTCATCATTCCTTCATAGCGCCAGCGGGTAGTTAACCTTAACCCAGTAGCATCAGTCCCCCGTGTAGTTGTGTTACAAGAGCTCTAATATAAATGTTTTCAAAAACATATCCCACGATGATGATAACCATTCCTTCGGAATAAACAATACAAACCCAAAATACTTGTGCAAATATAATTCACATAGCTCTTGGCCCCAAAACACTTATGCTAAGTAACAAACAACTAAAGTCGCTCGTCTACTACAATATTAACAGGCATACAAATTTGAAATATTTTCTTACAGTCTGACTACCATTCCAAATTTCGATAAATGGCAAACAAAAAATAGTGCATTGTATTCAATGCTGTTTATTGCTAATTAGTTAGAATGGTTTCCTCTTTTACCGGCTTTTGATCATTCGTGCAGTTTTATATTTGCCCCCACTGCCATGCTTGTGCATTCACCAGCTTGTTATAATTCTGTACTTTGGAGTTGCCACATCAATAAAAAGAAAAATTCCGGTGACTTTGTGTGTTTTGCAGCGAAGAATGGTATTTTCAAAATATAGCTAGCAAATGTGTAAAATGCGAGTTGTTGTGTTTGTCATCTCATACCTCAGTGTTAGTTGGACCGGCCTATTTTGTATTCACTTTGTTGTTGGTACTTCTCGAGTCTTCATTGATGTCTTCACTACATCACGTGCCCAATAAAGTACAACATGGGGCAATTCCTCTCTCTCTCTCTCTGGCTTGTGTTTTTCTAAATTATTCTCTGACTGTTGAAATTGCTGTAATTACTCCTGTTAGACGAGTCATAACAAATGACCAAGGGCTAACAGGAACTCACTCCTTCCTATTCCCACTCTGTCCCTGTATGTGTGTGTGTGTGTCTCTCTCTCTCTCTCTCTCTCTCTCTCTCTCTCTCTCTCTCTCTTCTCTTATTCTATTCCCCACTTTTTCCCCCCTTTCTCTCTCTATTTATTCTTATATTTTTTTCTATCTTAATTCACTAACACATAACATGATTCTATAAAACTCACACCCCCGTTATATGTCTGTAATCAACTCGTTGTACGGT
>RDPX01000016.1:2739772-2765572 GCA_003991215.1 Morbakka virulenta
ATAAAAAAGATCCGAGGGTTTACAGTAACTCTCTCCCTCCGAATCCCGCGCTGTCCCTGTGTGTGTGTGTGTCTCTGTGGGTGTGTGTGTGTGTGTGTGTGTGTGTGTGTCTCTCTCTCTCTCTCTCTCTCTCTCTCTCCCCTCTCTCTCTCTTTAAGAAGTTTGTACATTTGTCACACACAAACTTCTAATCAAAATGCATACTTGTGTCGAACTCTTCCCCTTGTAAAGTTTTAGTGTACAAAATGTTGGAGGTGGGTAATAACTACTCATGACTGACCTTCGATTCAGTCAACGTCAGTAATATTCACAAGTCGTCTGCGACACTATTGTATTTTACATCACTTGTTCTGCCAAAATGTTGTGGTGGGATCTTTATATCATTTTGCTATTTAGAATTTAGTATTAACCCAGCAAATCTACTACAAATATCAGATACATATTATACGCATGTATATAGATGGATATACATACATATATTTTATTCAAAAAGTTAAAATTCCTTATATGGTATGAAAATCATAAAATTTAAAAGCTATATATGATTGTGGTTAAGTTGAAGACGTTTTTTGAAAACTGCTACTGCTATAGACAAGACATCGGGTGTGTCAAATTAACATAAAATGGATCATGTAAATGGCTTGATATTGCCTTTACCAGAATAATGACGCCAATATAAGCACATTAACTGACGTATGCATTATTTAAGTGTAAAACGCAAATCAAATATACGCCCCTGTCTTTAAATAGGTTTATCCCTATTTCGGTGGGCTTACAGACTGGAGTCCTTACACAAAATCAAAGATTTAAAAGCAAACTAACATGAAATTTTATGTTTAAATTTCAAATTTTTCAAATAGCAAAAATAACAAACAACAATTAAAGCCTTATCGAACATAAGTACCCCAAAACAATTACCACTATCTTTACTCCTGCTATGATTATTGTCTCCGTTCATTAAAAATTAGCATGATCCGTTTTAAGACTGAGTTCTAATGATTTTGGCGTGCGTTGTCAACGCGACCCTGGAGCCAAGCTTGCTTTGCGGTGCTGTTTTGTCTTTGCCTGGTGACAAAAATGTATCCATTAGTCAAAAAATGTCCTTTATTGAATTAAGTTTGAATAAGTGTGCTATCGATGCGCTGTGACTTTTGAGTTACACTTTTAACACATCTAAACTCTGGTAAATTCATGGCTTTTAAATGTTCAGGAAAAACCGTCGTTCAAAACCCAGAAAATTGAAACATTAAACCCTTACGAAATTAGGTTTTATACACTTGTCTCCAACAAAGTTAACCAAGTGGATATATATGTACTTTAATGTAAAAATACAAAAATCGGGTCGCTAGTCTGTGAAATGATTCGCAGCATGTGCACTTTTAATTTGAAACAAAGAACATTGTTTTCTCAATTTTGACTGAGAGATAAACCCTCAGTTGAAATGGTAATATTTTCTGAAATATTACCTGGGCATCCAAAACTAATGGAATTAATTGGAAACAACCTGACAAAAGGTACACATCGAAGTTCGTGCCTTAAAAATTAGCAAAAACTCAAGTATTTAAGCAGTGCCTGAGTGGTCAAATGAACAGGTTGCCATGCGCGAGTTTCGCGGTTGGAGCCTTAGCAACTTCCTCACTGAGCTTAATTCCTTTCTGTGTTGTGAATGACATCCTGCTGAGTTTTTGCGTGTTCTCGGATGCAGAATTGGAAGTGAAAGGAGATGATAAAAAATTTCAATGGTGGAAAAATGAAAAGAAAAAGTAACCCTTCGCACCAAAGTGCCTTTCGCCCCTGTTTAGAGTGAAAGAAAAAGAAAAGAAAATGTAAGGTCCAATCAATCGTAATGAACCTTAACAAATAGGAGCCGTTCCAAAACAAATAATAAAGATGATCTTCCACGAGTATCATCATTATTGTCACCCTAGCTTTCCCCTGGTCTTGGCAAATCTGGGATACTCCATGCTTTTCAACTATTAGCTTTGGTCCTTTCATTCACGTATAGAGCCTGTATGCAAAAACAGTGTATTTGTTTGAAACAACAGTAATCTCCATGGATTGATGATTACAATGTTTGGGTTGATTTATTTTTTTTATTTGTTGAAGAATGATCTTCCCGACATTCTACCACTCACGAAATCGTAGGGACCTCGCGATGAAAAAAAAACCCGCTAGGAAATACCGCAGGCCATGCAATCAATTCTCTTAAGGTTGTCAATCACATCGAGATTAAAAGTACTCGTGTTTTATCAGCAACACGAAGCTAACCATGATTTCTCGTCGGCAATTTAATTGATTGCAAAATAAACACCGTTGTGTTTTTTCAGTGATGATGACCTGGTCTCTGTCCTTACCTTTCGATATTATTTTTATTTATTCGGGCTCCAGAAAAGAAATCAAGAAAGATCAGTAAAAACAATCCAATATCATGTGCAACTTTTTCTTGACAGAAGTCGTTTTTCAGAGTTGCAATGCCAACATTTTGGGGCAAAAAAATTTACGACTGCCTCGGTTTCAGGGCATCTAAAAAAACTGTAGTCATAATATATTTGCAAAATTCTGTGCCATTAAAAGTTGTTGTGGTATGTTACACGAATTTTATTTTCAATGTGATTGTAATAATAAGCAAACAAAATCTGGACTGGTACTTGTCCAGAAAGAACTTGAAAATTAAAAAGTTGGGATGGATGTGAATATTTTCCACTGAATCGTTCATTTAAATTATCAAGGAAAACGAAACCAACGTTACTACGTTACTACAAAGAGTTATAATACAAAACATGCTTTTATTTTCTAGTTCGGTTTTATTTTACATTACATTTGTAATTTTTCATGGATTATTTATACTTAGGGTCAAAAACCCAGCTTCAAAAATTATAACACCTGAGTTGGCATTTGCTGGGCTTTCCGATTTTTAGCACACAGTTTAATATTTAATTGAAAATAAAATAATGTTATTCAGCCAATGGCTTTCAAGAAAAAATTATGCTAGCTCCTGGGAAAATAAACACAAAATCTTCGTGCTTTAACAGAAAACATGGTCTCACAGAAATTAATATTGCAAAATGTCAATAAGGGGAAATCTTGCCCCTCAAAATATTCCTATTGTTGCAGGGGGCAGGCTGCATCTGTACGATGAAGGTGATTTGCAGATCTTGAAGCAGGTTTTTGATATTGTTTTCGATGATTCAACACCATCACCTTGACCTCTTTGCTACTTAACTTGCCGCGAATCGATGAATGGTTCTGGCTGTTAATACTTTCATTTACACCAAATGACAGTCTATTGTCAGAACTATTCCTTTCACTATTTGTACCACGAACCTGGTGTTGTTTAACGACAGCATTAGCCAGAGGTTACCAGCAACGGTGGGTGGAAAAATAGGATGCCGACGAGAATGCTTTGCCTGGAACACAATATATGATCTTGGGGCAAGTAAGAATTGGTAGCACTCCCTATGTGAAGTTGAAAATGAGAGGCCCATATCCAGATTAATACAAACAATGAGCTGTGAGGCGTCAGATTACAGCGTAAATTACTGATATAAAAATATAACAATATTTAAAAGTTGTCTCCACTGTTCGTCTCCTTGTATTTCAACCTTCAGTAAATTCATTCAAAAATACTTCAACACAGCCACTGAAATTGTTCTGGGCAAACAATACCGCTGATATTTTAAGTAGACAGATGTCAAATCAGCGTAAACAGCTTAAATGTTGCAATAAAACCATCAAAACCCAAAGCGAATGAATCAACAGTAACCATTGTAAATTTAAACTTACCTTGGCGTTTCTTTCGTTCAACTAGTAAATTGGAACCCCCTATTAAATAATAAGTGTTGTTTTTAAAATCAACGTATGCAATAAAGGGCTCCTGAAGAGGGATCTGTTTGAGGCAGACGAAAACATCACCCGTCACAGACACGGTGAAGACTCCTGGTACTTCTCTCTTGGCCTTGGGTTGCCTAACAATCTCATCGACGCTAATTTTCCAAGATTGTAAACTGTCATAACTAAGTACTTCTCCAATGAAAACGAAATCTGCTCTATTATCTATCGTATCTTTTGTAAGGCACTGTTTAACTTGATTTAGGTTACTTCCTTTACAAATAACAACAAGAAGAGGAATAGTAAGTAGGCAGAAGAAACGTGCCATGCTTTGTAGGAATAAGCGTTTCACTTTCTTATCTGCACTTGCTTATTCCATGTCAAACATCGTGTCTTGCAAATCAAAGTACTTTCCAGTATATGAAGAAAAATCCAGTTTACTTTCCAGCACAAAAGACTATGTCCTGTAGCAGGCCATATGTCAAACATCTACAGCTCTCCCTCAGGGAATCGATGTGTTTCGAGATTATGGGCTTTCTTATTGGCCCTGGACAGGAAGTGGTGATTTTCGAGGCGGGATCTTTTTTTTTCACAAATTGATTGTATGGGGATTTCCCCTGAGACAAAACAAAGGTAACTGCAACTTCGATGTTTATTTCAAAGAGTGGACAAAACACTTCAACATCTCTTCATTTTCACGTTTTTCCTTCCTTTTAACAACAAACGTCGTCAGAAAAATTTAATTGGAAAGAACAACGTCTCTAGAAGACACAGACTTGCGAACAATATTTACGAATCACAGTTAAGCGACACATGGTTGGTAAATTTACAAGCTGTAGGCTTCAGTAAACCTGGATGTACTTCCCACAAAAAAAAGCAGAAAACAATTTTACTCCTTCAGCAAAAGAAGAAACCTGATTTTCCTTACTCAGAAAATTAAAACTTTGATAAACTAGAAGCCGCCATAACTTTTTCTAGCCTCAGCCCTAGCCTGAGTGTTCATACCGGAAACAGAAATGTAAATCACTTGGAATGGAATAGCTTCACTTTTTTATTTAGTCACACATCATGAAATGTGGTTTGTTAACCAAAATATTTTCTGAAGTGTTACCAAAGTGAATGATACAGCATATTCTTCTTGTTTTTTTCAAAAATAAACACTATCAAGAAGTAGTAGAAATCACAGAGAACTGAAATTTAAAACGATCTAAGCAGCATAAAAAGAAAACCGAAACAGTTATTTTTTTGCCGCACTCAATAGGTTCCTCTGTTATTTTGAGTCTAGTATTCACTATTATGAGTTTAGCCCAATTCACACACTCCAAGACAGTGATCGGATCCTGGTCCATTCACTGTATCCTGGATCTTAAAGCTAAGAATTGTTTCATAACAGCGGAACACTTGGTCGTGGTCAACAGCATTTTAATGCTCATAAAGTTTATTCTCTTTGTCATTTGGTTTTATGATTCACAATGTTCTTTTGTTAAATGTGGCTGACTATTCTTTAATATGATGGGTGTCAGCATTTGGAAGCCAAGAAAAAGATTCCTTTGAAACAAACGCATTCAACACGCCCTGGCGTTCATGCATAGCTACCAATACATTGAGACCTTCTTTTATTAAACAATGTAGTATTCTTATTAGAGTTATGGGTAACTAGGGAATACTGTGCAACAATAGGTAATGAAACGGGCGAACAAGAGTGAACAGATGTATGGTGTCCTTCTATAAGGTTGTTGGGTTTCCATTGGGGATCAAACTTAACTAATATCCTGTTGTCACCCGATTTGCAACAGTTTGCCCTGATTTGTAATATCTCCCACAACTCGTAACAACTCGTTCCCCAAATTTATAATAAAATGCTAAATAATAATAAATCTTGCCAAAATTTCCATTAGACTCTGTCTTAATTTGTAATATATAATAATTTTACGCATTTATTTTTTTGTAATTTTCTTTTACGCACTTTTTCATATACCTGGTGTTTACAGAATAGCAAAGCTATCAATTTAGTAGCTGGTGTAACTGGATGTTTTATAAAACCCAATTACGTCTCGTTTTGATATATTTAGATTACGTTTTATGCATTTTATCTACAATTTGTTTTAATTTAAAGCACAAATCTTTTTTGTTCAAAACGAGTTTTGATTCTATAAAAAATATATATATTTGAATTTTCCAATTTCAGTACAGACAAAAAAATTGTGACACTTTCTGATATTTGTTAAGCAGGAATTTGTCAGAAAATTTAATATGGATATTAAGTTACATGAATCATTAAGTATCTGAAAACAAGATTTATTACCCAATATTAAACCGTGCGTTACAAACTTCAGCACGGTTTATCACAAATTCGGACAACTATTTATTACAAATTAAGGACATTATCATCTTCATGAAACTCTGGTAACTTCTGCGGACAGAGACATGATATAATTTGTAAAGGTTTTGAAGTTGTTGCAAAAGTGTCCTTGATTTAGTGCAGAAATTAGGTATGAACAGACCTTACCTTACTGGATTAATCAGCTTACAAACATCAATAAACATTAACAACAAAAATCTTAATGCTGGATCCTGGGTTAAGGCTTCGTTAAGCTTAGCAACAGCAGCATTGTGCTCTGGATCCAGGTCCACAAAGACCTTTTTTAAGTAAATCCTCTAGTGTGTGTGTAAGTCTAGATATACTTGAAATATACTTAGCTGGGTAGTTAACCATACCTAACAAACGTTGAAAACTTTGGGAATCCGAGGGTGTAGGTATATCAAAAATAGCTTTAACTTTTTAGAGTAAAGCTTAAAACCATCACTACTTACTATCTCACCCATGTACTTTACCTCAAAAATACTGAATTTGATCTTACTATGGTCAAGTTTAATGTTTTGCTGGTGAGCAAGTTCTACTTCGAAGAATATATTTGTGCTCAGCAACATTCTTGCCAGAAATGATTCTGATATCAGCATTAAGAGGAATAGGTTCTTTGATATCACCTAGGTGTTGCTCGGTACATCATTTCAAAGTAGACGGAGAAGACACCATCACCGAATGGTGTGTTACATAGACCCAACAAAGAAGATTCATGAGTTAAACGTTTGTCCCATCAACTATTGTATATGTCAACAACAGTGAACACTATACAGTCATTTAAAACACTTTATACGTTTTTGAAGAAGATGGGTGATATACATTACATTTAACTATATTGGGATCAGAAGAATCTAAAAAAAAATGCTCTCCTCTCTGCTCGCCGTTTTGTAGGTTCGTCAAGGTGGCCTGTAAGGATGCAAACCAGCACAACCAGCAGCTAGTCTCAACCCCGTATACACACAGAGAGTTGGACAACAGAAAGGGCATCTGATTCATAAAAATTCCACCTCTTTATAAAAAAACCCTGTAAACCAACAATCTAACAACAATGCTAAGGTATTACCTCGCGTTAAGTGATGCACAGCTGTATCAAGCTCCTGGCGCTGTGAAAAGAAAACAAGCGAAGCTACAACAACAACAACGGATAGCGACCCAAAACATCGAGATTTTGACAGGAAAGAGGCATGAAATAGCAGGCATGATGTAGAGAACAAAGATAGACATCCTGAGCCTTCAAGAAATCAATGAACAGATGGAAATTCAGAGGGAAAAGGAAGAGAAATTGGAGATGGATAACAGCTCTAATACAGGGGAGGAAAGTAACGAGTAAATGGTGTTAGAACAGTGCTCAGAAACTATTGGCAAAACAAAGTGATTCTAGTCAGCAGGGTATAGACAAACTGACGGCTATAAAGTTAGTGACTTTCAAGAAAACGCATAAAATCATATCGGTGTTTGCGTCACAACAAAGAAGTGACGAGGAAATGAAAGAGAATTTTAAACCAGTCTGCAGGAGCTGATGGACAAGATCAAAGTATCGGAAGAAATGGTCTTAGTGTAGATCTGAGCAGGCATGTTAGAATAAATGCGGACAGGATGTGAAGAATGGAACGGTGGAAAGAAGATGGTAAGAGAATCATCGAAATAACAAGAGAGAAAGACTTACAACTCGTCAACACCTTCCTTGACAAAAAGGAACCACACATTCACACCTATTGCAGTGAGAAGAACAAAACAATGATTGGCTGCATTGCAGTAAGTAGAGAGACCCTAGGGGGTGTAGCAAATTGCAAGGTTCTACCTGGCAAGGGAGTAGGTCTACAACACCGTGTGCTCCATCTCAGAGGAAAGAAGATGAGGGTAAGAAAGAGGAAGGGAGAGAAAAAGATAAACTGTAGAAAGCCAAAATCAGAGAAAGGAGATCAACTGAAGGAAAGGCCAAGTGAATGGGAAAAATAGGTGAAAAATCCTATCCTCAGATTATGAAAACAGCAAAGGAAGTCTTAGGGGAAGTACGTTCGGGATTATACCTTGAAAACGATTCATGATGGTGGAACAATAAGATACAAACAGCAGTCAAGAACATGAAACAAGCGTTCAGAAAGCGGAAACCATCTGGCTCATAAGGGGACCGAGTTAACTACCAAAGGTGTTATAAAGCAACAGAAGTAGAGGTAGCCAAGGTCAAGGAAATTCCAAAGGAGAAACTGTACCAAGATCTGAAAGACAATGGACGAAAGAAGACCTGTAAGTTGGACAAGAAAAGACAGTCCAGATCAAAAGACATTGACTATCTAAGTTTGTCAAAGACCAGAAAGAGAAATCCAAAGTACAGATGACGCGATCACCAAGAGATGGTTTGATTTCTTTTTTCTAGTTGTTGAACACCATAAACCCCTGGAGGGAATTAGAGGAGGTCCCAAAAGTAGAAGGACCTATTGACATAATCAAGCAAGGAACTGAGGGGAAGGCCACAGGTAAGGTGTAGAGACACAACTGAAAGCAACCTGACTAAGGCCGGCATCGATGAAATCCTAGTTACAGATCAGGCCGAATTGCAGACCGCGGTCAACGAGATAACTAAACAACCCTCTACCCAAAAAGGAAACAAAGGAGAAAGGTGAGAAATAAGCAAGTTCGTCGAGCTTAGCAATGACTTGACGAGATTCAAGAAACTCTAAAGTGGAGTTCAAACGATTGAAGAGGATTTGGGGTATTCGTTTACAAGGCTAAATAGATGTTACATTACTCTTCTCTAAACGAATGTTGTATGTGCCTTGGGCACATTAAAGACTTTCAAAAACGTCGCTGTGATCGTCTAATACGATGGTGGTGAAAAAATGATTAACAGAGTTAATTTTACAACACTTGTATTTACATCTGAGGAAAGAGAAAAAATACACAGGTGGAAGCTGATCTCATGGCCTTAGAAACCATGCGAATCTTTTTGTATAACATGAAGAGCAACCCCAAAATTCCTACCGTAATAAACCAACGCAAGTCTACATTTTCCGCCGTAGGCAAAGCTGTGCCTCGCTACATCAAAGGCGTCCGATTTTGCTGAAAAAATCGGCTCCTCAATAGCTTCATTTTCGGACAGTGTCTCAGAAAGTATGTTACCTTCGGTCTCCTTATCCAACTTGAAGACAACGGGCTGACCATCGATAACGGGTCCAATCGTGGATGACAGTTTATGACTAAGATCAGAGGCATGAATATCCACAGAGCTAATTGATGTCTTGCTCTAACAATACTCTGCAAAGTGGTTCCTTTTCTAAGCCATGACACATTGGACAAAACGCCGGAAACTTACAGGGAACATGATTTTTTCCACAATGACTGCACGGTGATCCCGATTGAGCTTTTTTTTGCTTTGTTTTCCTTTGTGTGTCGAGCACGAATTTCAGTCACAGTTGTTCTTGACAATGTCATTGCGCAACACTTTGGCTTGGAATGCCAACTGTTTTGCTAATGCCAAATGTTTGCAGCTTGCCCAGCACAAGATCACGATAACGAGAATTTGTTTCCTTGGCTATGAATTCTCTAGCCCAATGATAACTTGATCCTAAATAAAGGATTCCAGGAGTGTTGAAAATTCATACTTGTCAGCCTTGGTACGAAAATCAGTGAGAAAAACACCAAATGGACTGGGTTCCTCTTGTGTATTATGATGCAGCTGTCTTCCATACGTGATATTCCTCTTCAACTTGTTATGGCAATCAAGGCAGGAAGACCACAAGAGATCGTGCGTTCCTTCTCGAGAATACCGAAAGTAGCAAAAACTAACTTTTCATGCGGCTTTGTCAAGAACACAATAACTGTTACTTTGTTCAGTTGGGCAATCACACATCTATTTTGTATTTACAGTTTATTTATATAATGGGAAAAAGTACATGAAACAACCAGATGGTTCCTTTAAGCATAACTGATTCTGAAAGCAGATCACGCAATAGCTTAAACCAATAGCTAAACACAACAACTGAAACCAATAGCGGAACGCAATAGCCAAAAGAAATAGGTGAGGCAATAGCTGAAAGCAAGGTTAAAGGAATAGCTGAAACTAATGGCTGGAAGTAATCTAGCTATGTAAATGCAACGCCTGTCATAACACCAGATTGACCATTAAAACTTTGGTGGAGAGGTGTCGCGAATTTTGTTTACTGTGACTCTCCCATTAAATTCCAAATATGAATTGTTCTTCAAGTTTTAACAAGTTGCCAAACACCCTTTGATCTTAGGTACAATTCTGGACATTTTGAATTCGATTTATGCGCAGGCAATATCATTATCCCAGGTGTTGATGAGTCTTTTGAGTATCTGTTTGTCACTGTTCTAATTTTGAATTGGAAAAATGTTAATACATCGACATGAGTATGGAAAAACAACCCCCCCCCTTTCCTTTTGAGCCTTCTTTTGGTGGAAATCTCTAAACTTCCCATTTGACTTCGAAAACATCTGTCCTTAAGCGACCTTAACACCTTTTCTCTCCCAGTTGCGAGCAAACATTTCAATCCTTCCTTCCTTCCTCGTGGTGGTCAGAGGATTAAGTGTTGTTGAAAGAACAAACAAGGAAACGCTTATCGCTGTCATGCAATGAAACCTTTTGAGTGTTAATTTTGTAGCATTAAATTCAAAGTAAAATTCCTCCCTGCTGAAATGTTCTAATGTCTGAGGTATACTACAGCAAAGATTTGGAAGACCTTGGTTTAATTGTCATTGATCTTTCAAGTTTGAACTAAAGCTGGAGTTTGAATATTTAATTTAGAAATAAATAGAAATAGTAACCGACTTCCTTCGAAATTGATAAATTACTTTTTAAGTTGCCTTTGTCTCATCATTTTTCGTTTTGTGAGCCTGTAGCAGTTCGTGCATCAACGTCATGTCTCCACAAACAGTGGTGTTCAGCGACATTAGGGCACGTAAAGTTAGTAGATATTGTCATGCCAACGTTTTCGTTGATTTCCTTTACATTTTCTTCCTTCCATCATTACTTTGGTATTAAAACTGGATTAAAACTGTTGCACCAGAACATCAGGACTACAGGGTAAATTTGATGAAATTAAAATTCTACTACAACAAAACAAGCTCGATATCTTTGGAATGACTGAAATTTTTAACAACAAAATCATTCCGTCTGCGACGTTCAGTATTCCGGGTTTCACATTTCTCAGAGTGGATCGAAAGAATGGCCAAGGAAGAGGCGTTGGGATGTACATTCGCAATGAACTACATTCTACCCGAATAACATATTTAGAAGATGATGAATACGAGTCAATTTGGATAGAAATCCGATTTAAACACTCAAAACCAATTATCGTTGGTAATTCACAAACCCCCAGATTCATCTCTACACGTATCAAAGGATTTCAACAAACAATTACTAAAAACGCCAACACGAGTAACACCTACAACAGCAACCTTAATTGATGTTATTCAGACAAATAATCCACAAAATATCAGTTATCATACAGTAATCCAATGCGGGCTCAGCGGCCACGATCTTACAGCCTGTGTAAGAAAAATGAACAACATTAAATACGGATATAAAACAATTCTTTGTCGTGATCTCAAAGACTGTGATATAAATGAAATCAACAAAGACCTTCTTGATGCAAACTGGGAATCCGAATATAATACCAGCTCTCCTGACAAAGGATGGTTTGCAATGTATCTTAAAAGGAACTATAGATCGGCATGCCCCTTTCATCTCAAAACGCATAAAGGGAAAACCCTACCGCTGGATCACAGATAAGCTAAAGACAGAAATGAACGCACGCGATAAGCTCATGCGTAAAGCTCGCAAAACCAAAAGTGATCTTGACTGGGACTCCCATAGACGTAAAAGAAACTTTGTAAATAATGAAATAATACGATCAAAACAAACTTGCTAAAAGATCAAATTACAAGAGAACGCAAATGACCCGGCAAAATTTTGGAAATTAATTAAAGAAATTTTTCCGACCAAACAGAAGGAAGATATACCACCGACAACCTTTAAAATAAACAATGTACCAGTCACAGAATAACAAATCATAGCTAATGAATTTTGTAAATTCTTTAGCAAGGTTGCAAACAATCTCAAGAGTAAAGCCTTCCCATTTACAAACTTTACCTGGAGACCTAATCCTACCACTGAAAACTTTGCAGAACACCAATTCAGTTTTCGAACAGTTACTGAACCAGAAGGTTTGAAAAATCTCAAAAAACTCAAACGTAAGTTTGAGTTTTTTGAGATGTTTCAAGTTGCATTGGATGATATACCGTCCCTCTTCCTCAAAGATACTGCCTATGTGATCTCCAAACCATTAACTCACATAATTAACTATTCGCTAAGAATCGGATCTGTACCTGATGCATTTAAAGGAGCCAAGGTAACACCGATTTTTACGTCTGGCGCACATGATGATTTTGACAACTACCTCCCGATCAGTGTACTACCGATAATCTCGAAAATCTTGGAGAGATGTGTACATATACAAATAATGCAATATCTGGAGAGCCACGAATTACTATCAACCTATCAATTCGGGTTCAGAAAAAAACAGATCTACCGAACTAGCAACTGTGTTTCATAGATCAGATCAGAAAAGCCATGGATAATGGTATGATTACTGGTGCAGTATACATTGACCCTAGAAAAGCATTTGACACCATAAGCCACGCAACCTTAATCAGAAAACTTCCTAACTTTGGAATAACGGGCATTCCACGAGAATGGTTTTGCAGCTACCTCTTTGGACGTTACCAACAAGTCTGTTACCAACAACATCTTTCATCATCAGAACCCCTTTTTTGTGGGGTCCCCTAAAGGTCAATACTGGTACCATTATTATTCCTGCTCCACTTTAATGATACTCCATCCGCTCTATCAAAATGCAAAATCGGGAAGTACGCTGATGACACTGTGATTTACTACTCTCATAAGGACATCCAAGAAGTTGTAAAATTTCTCAACAATGACTTTGCTTCATTGACAAACTGACTCCAACAAAATGAACTAGTTGTAAACAAGAAAAAAGGCAAAACCGAAGAAATGATATTTGGGACTAGTAAACGATTAAACAGGTTAGGCAACCAGCAACTCCAGATAAAACATCATCATTCTACGATTAACAATACGAATACCTATAGATACCTAGGGTTAACACTTAATAAAACACTAAACATGTCGGAACACGTACAAAACATCATAAAAAAGGCTTCATCAAGAATTAATCTCTTGAAAAAAATGCGATGTCATCTGGACTCAAAAACTGCATCTTTGATTTACAACACGATGATTGTACCAATGCTAACCAACTCCGCCTTCGCCACGTATGGCACAATATCAGCTTCTCTTGAAAGTAAAATCGATGCCCTCGAGCCCAGAAAGTGGTTGGTATGCTTCCGTCAATACCATCATCAAAACAAATAAAAATGAAACGAGTTGTTACCTACGTACACCGATGCGTAAATGGAAAAACGATTAAAAACTTTGAAAACTATTTCGAAACTCTCAAATCAAAAACAAACACACGAAACAAGGGGAAAATGACACGAATTCCAAAAGTAAAGCTTGAGGCTGCTCGTCCATCCTTCTACTTTCAAGGAGCACTGGCTTTCAATAATTTGCCAAGAGAACTTCGAATTAAAAGAAGTCCTTCAAAATTTAAAATTTTACTAAATAGACTTTAATTGAGAAGATCCTATTAGCCAGCTATCTGATCGATGCAGCTCATGTGATATCTTCAACTTATATTTATATTTGTTTTGTAAATTTATAATTACAACACTAATTTTACTTTTCAACTGTTTAACTTAAAACTTACTTATTGATCTTTTCGTTTTACAGGACTACTCTTGAAAACAGTGTAACTATTTTGATATATTGTACAACTGACTGAATTATCCGGTACAAATATTTGATAATAATAATAATAATAATAATAATAGTATAGTGATACCCTGAGAGTAATACAATTTATAGCTACTTAATACTCACACATCTTATATGTATATATATATATATATATATATATATATATATATGAAGAACATAGCACAAATGACTGCTATAAACATTTTGNTGAGGCTGCTCGCTCATCCTTCTACTTTCAAGGAGCACTGGCTTTCAATAATTTGCCAAGAGAACTTGGAATTGAAAGAAGTCCTTCAGAATTTAAAATTTTACTAAATAAACTTTAATTGAGAAGATCCTATTAGCCTGCTATCTGATCGATGCAGCTCATGTGATATCTTCAACTTATATTTTTTTATATTTGTTTTGTAAATTTATAATTACAACACTAATTTTACTTTTCAACTGTTTAACTTAAAACTTACTTATTGATCTTTTCGTTTTACAGGACTACTCTTGAAAACAGTGTAACTATTTTGATATATTGTACAACTGACTGAATTATCCGGTACAAATATTTGATAATAATAATAATAATAATAATAATAGTATAGTGATACCCTGAGAGTAATACAATTTATAGCTACTTAATACTCACACATCTTATATGTATATATATATATATATATATATATATATATATATGAAGAACATAGCACAAATGACTGCTATAAACATTTTGTCAAAATTACTTAAGCTTTCGTAAAGCTACTATTTACATCATCAAAATTATAACGAGATTGACTTGGTAATAATATATTTTACATTTTTATAGAAGTATAATACACAGGCTTGAATTTCCCTAATGAACAGTGTTAAAACAAGGCTAATTGAAATTTGAACTTATTATTTATTAAAGGTCTCTTGCCTTGGATGTGAAGGGATTCTTTTATCAGCAACTGAAGCTCGCTTTTCACATGGTCAATAATTTCACAGTTGTCCCAGTCCAACAAGTGATTAAATTCTTTGGCATGGAGAGGGACGCCTGAAACCATAGTGTTGCATTCGAGGCAATTAGTCCGGCAGACGACTGTTGATCTCTTCTGCTCATGGATTGCGTCGTTGTACTTAAATAACCACAAATTGTCTTCTCAGTAGTAAATAATGTTTTAACATCAACATAGTTATGAAAATGCGAGACTGGTTTATTGACAAGTCGCTTAATTTTGTCATTAGATTTGCCAAGGTAAGGCAAGCAGATGGTTAGTTGTATTTTGGTAGATCCGAATGATTGGTTTTGATCATTTGTTCTGATACGGACAAAATTCTTAATTTCAAAGTTAATAATGCCTTATGGGTGTCCATTTTGAAGTAGCAATTTTCGCAGAAATGTGACTTCAGTGTCAAATAATTCACCCGATGAGCAAATTTTACAATATCAGTCAAAAGGAGTGATAGTGAAATTGATATATTTTTTTCTTGGTGTACAAAAGTCGCACCTGGTGTATAAGCTAGTCAAAGTCTTTGTTTGAAAAAATGATGTTATAAATTTAGTGTGATGTGTATTGTGTTGGCCTAGGACGTCAATGAACTGTTTTGAACCATTTGATGCATTTTCGAGGGTAAAACTGATATTTGAGTAGCAATTGCTCAACTTGTCCAAAAAAAAACAACACCCTGTTTCTTTCTGTAAGAGATGGTAAAATTGTCATCGACGTATCATTTCCAAACAATATTTTTTCTGTTCGATGGATTGTGTCGATAGTGAATATATTGGCTTTCAAATTGAAGCAAGAAATGTTTCCCAAAATTGGGGTAAGTGGGCTTCCCATTGCCACCCTGTCATTTGATCGTAGTATTGTCTGTTAAAAAGGAAATGTGAGTTCTGGGTAGCAAAAATGAAAAGACTTTTGAAAACCTCCGATGGTATCATCGGTGGCGTCTGCGAGGAATGAATTTTCTCAATACAAATATCAATGGGTTAATTCAATGGAATGCTCAAATAATTACGGAGTTATAGTTTCTTTGTCGTAAACTTTATCTCGGTTTTCCAACTAAATCTGCCCCTATATATGACGTTCGCAATCTTGTTCTCTTTTTTTGCACCCTCCTACTGTTATCACACTGAGTCGTACTGCGTTTGAAGCAACTTCAGTTCCATAAACTCATAATCTTGAGTGCTTAAACTGAGGAATTTTCTTTTAAAAAGTTCAGTTTCTAGTCTCTTCTATGCAATTTTCTCAAAAACCTCTTCTTACCAACTGTAGTTCCCAGACCCTCAGCAACAAACGCTATCGCCATCAGATAAAGGGCCAATATCACTAAGTTACATGCAATATTCTGCGTTTATCACTGATTTTGACCATTTATTGTAACCCCGACCCCCTTCACAGACATATCTTTCATAGACTTCCCCCTTATCAGTACTTTACTGTAATGACTGATCACTATTTTTGGGAATTGGAGTTTCGTCATATGATCAGATAGATGTAAGGAGAGCTGTTGATAGTGTAAGAATGTACTTTTGCTTCTAAGAAAAACTGGCCGCATCTTGTATACCCTGGAATTTAGTTTCCAGTCCAGATGTTATTATTTAGGAGTCCATGTTTAGGACAAAATTCTGATGTTTCCTGCTGCTTAACATTTTCTATGTGTATTTGTTTGACCTCCTACAACATTCCAGAAGTGATTTTTTTCCCCCTTAATTCCTTACGATTTGTTAACCAAAGATACTGGATATCTTAAACCATTCTCTTAAATAACCTGTTATTAATACTTTTAAAAGAAGGAAAAAGAAACATGGAAAGTGATAAGGGTCCTGTTAGACAAGTATTAACCAAGAATGTTTTGTACAATAACATGAATGTCATATTTGTGAGACATCAAAAGTTCGTCTGAAACGACAATCAATTTATACTTCTTGGCTGCCGTGCAACTCCACTAATCCACCAGCGATGCCATCCCTTTTTAAGGTACCAAAAATAAATGTGCAGCAAACTGCTTCTTCACCCGACCCCTCTCAATTACTGGAAAACCACAATAATATGTTCAATCAAAGGAACAGTACAACACATTTGGAAAATACTATTTCTAGCTTTATCATTATGTTATCTAGCCCAGTAAATGTTATTTTAGAATCCTTTGAATAAAAAAAATAAATAGAAATATTTTACATTTTTAATTGCTCCAAAAGAAAATAAAAGCTATTTGTTATACTCTTTTTTCATTTAATGACAAAATAATCAACAAAGGAAAATTGGAAACTTGACAAAGCATTTTGCTTTTACAAAAGTTTATGCACATATAATGAGCTTTAAAAAGGATGAAATACCTTTTGTAATAAATTCAAAGCCATGGGTACTAAGATCAATTATCAACACCGTCAATTGCAAACAAATATCTAAGGATATTATGATGAGTTTTCATTGATGGGACCCCTGGTAAGCAATGGGGCTATTCTTTTCTTTTGCAAATGTCCATTTATGAAACAACCTGACAGAATAGACAATACAAGTGAAGATGGAGTGAAAGAACCCCGATACACTAAACAGCAAGACATATGAGAAGCTCACCAAAGCCAATTAATTTTTTCATGACCCACTACTGCAGAGCTTTTCGTGGGTAACAGAACAGGATTAAATATTCTAAAAGCTCTTCTTTATTTATTCAATATTTGGAGTACCTTGGCAATCATACTCATGCAATTCAGGTTTATATACCTCAAATAAAAATTTAATGGAAAAGAAAATTGAAGCTGCAGCAATTCATATAAAAGATAAAGAAAAAATACTTTTCTTTAATTGACGATTGGGACAGTAAAAAAAGGAAAACACTATAGGAAATGGACATAAAGAAAGTTAAGAACAAAATAAATATGTATCACTCGAATAAAGTATAGCAGTTTCAATACCATGGAAGAGCAAAAGGAGTAGTAATGTGAACAAGTACCATAAAAGTAAATTCCCTTAAAACCTTTTAACATTGGGTTGGTGTCTGACGTGAGTTAAGGCTGTCTTGTTGGACGAAGAGGGGGCACTTTCTAGTGTTGGTCGGTAATTCTCCTAGAAATTATGTCTTGATACTGAGGGTTATGTCACCTTATCACCACTACTCTCATTGATGAGTACCATGTGTGGCAGAGTGTTGCTGCCCCATTTAGTATCATATCCGTCACCATAGAATTCAATTAATCAGGGTACTAATGATCTGTGTCTAGGTGTTTCCGTATATCTTTCCTATTTTCAATCTTTCTAATGACAACTTTGACCAAATGAACAGCCCCAAGTACCGGTAAGATCTTTTATGATCAGGAGGCAGTAACGATCTCCGGCACCCGACAATGACCCTGCATCCAAGAGCGTAGACTCGAGAAGTCAAAGTAATGCCTCTAAACGGATTCTGTAAAATATTTCATCGTCAAAAAATGATCTCTTCAGGCTTAATGCCAGAGAGCTTTGTTCAATATTTTTTAGAACTCATTCTGACACTTCTCACATTCTTACGCTTTGCGAGACAAACCTCCATGAAAATTTATAAATAAGGATATTCATGTTGACGGCTATTGATCCTTGCTTCGACTAGGGTCTTCAACTCATCGTCATGGTCTTGTTATCTATGCTAAGCGAGCTTTTTCAGATGTTTGAATACAAGAACATGAATCGAAAGTTAAAGCTTTCGTGTGGTTTGCAGCTTCTCATCTTCAAACCACTTAATGCTTATTTTTCAAGTATCGATCTATTTCTTATGAGTCCTGCTATGAATTTGAGACAGTATCAGAAATCATTGAAAAGGCTGTGAATAAGCATTACACTGCTAACATCTTTATCTTGGAGACTTCAATTCTCATCATGTCACCTCGTCGACTCGTTTTAATTAGACTGACAGACCCGAAGAAGTTACTTACAACTTAAATTATGCCTCTTTATTAATTATGCCAGTCTATTTCATTTTATGCGTCTGTTCCAGATTGATATTGAGATATTTTCTGATAATAATGTTACCATTTCCAGCCTGGTCATTCCTTGGTCAATTTGAAAGCTAATAAACATCCTGAAGAGCTTTGGGTTATGAAGGATGAGTATGCTGTGAATTAACTTTAAGATGTAGAGAGCGGCAAATAGGGGAATAAAGTGGACATCCTAAGAATACTTTTTTTTACTTGTGGTTCTACCTAATAAGAGAGCTCTATTTATCTGTTTTTTATTTGCACTAGACTTCTATCAGGCGTGTTTTAACATGATCTGTGGGTGTCAGCGGGACAGAAAAGCTTCTGCTCTTGCTTAAGGGGCCCCCAAAGTGAAGCCAAATGTCCTACAAGCAAAGATCAAGTACAATGTATATTAAAGCTTTTGCTTTAATGTATCTTTGTTTCTATAAATAACGGAAGTACTACTCAACGTTTCAGATTTGAACCTGAAGGAGTTTGAAAGAAATTTTTTCTTGGAGAGTTTAATCAAGAGTAAAAGGGAACAATGATACTTCTGGAATTTACAGGCTCCAGTGGAAATTCCGAGGAAAGGGAGGATATAGAGTTCCAAATAAAAAGAAGGCCAATTGACAGGCGCGAATATTGGAGGTAAAAGAAAAATTAGGTTGATCACAAAATATTAATGAAAACACGTTTAATTTGATTTGATAAGAAAACACGAGAAGCACCAGCTGTAGGGGATAGAAGGTAAACCCTATGAAAAGTAGTGAGAATTTTCAAGCAAGATCTTTTGCCCTTTGATGTACTTGTGAAAAAGGATTAGGTGAGATGACATATTAGGTTACACTATTTACTATTCATTATTGAAATTATAAACCCACTTTGATTTCACTTTCCAATTACGTATTTTTTGAGAGCGAAAGATCAAACGTTTTACTGAGACCTGTGCCTAATTATACAAAAATTGTAGTTGTGGGTGAAAATATATCATCTTTAACAAGTTTGTGTGTCATATCCGTTGGATTGGCCTGGTATCTTTTTTCTATATCTTAGAACTTGAAGAGCTTCTGATATCTTGTTCACTCAGCATTTTTCTGTAAACAAATTGCTTGGGGAATGACATTGGAACATATTGCATTGCTTCGATAAACTGATAATTTACTATACATCGAATAATGCAAATTTCTCGACCCCTCTGGAGAATATGTTGCGTCTTCTTACTTCGTTTTAAGTCATTTACTCCTGCTGCTAGGGAATCGGACCAAGATTTGCAATTAGCTTAATTATGGATTGGGCACCTTGTCACTGGTGCTCTTGGAAATCCAATTTGGATAGAAGGGATGTGGGTTATTGTTTTTATGGTAAGGTTCCTGTCCTCGGTACTATAAATGTTAGTGCTATTGTTGCTAGAATTATTTTGTTGGATTATTGAATTTATTTTTATTTTTGTTCTTTCTATTTTCATGCTGTATGTATCCTACAATTTGGGTTTTCTAATGTTATCCAATATTCTTGCTTGTTGTGATTTTGGATACTGCATGTTATTGAGAAAAACATTTACTGTAATTGAAATATAGTTGTGAAATAGTCAAGCTCGGGTTTTTTCTTTACAGGTATGGTGTTGTATTTATATGAATCGTAAATGTAAAAATCGCCCCAACCGATTCTGTTATCTTAAAAATTCTTGACTCTCTGAATTCTCTGGAAACCATAGCAAACTCAACGTTACTTATCTAAGTAAAAGCTTACAATGGAGATAGAGACCCCCCTCCCTGGGGAATGAAACGCCAACCTGACAAGTACCGTAACCATAGTCATGCAGGTGTAAAATTTAGATTTTGTTACTGTTTTCATGCCCAGATCCCTGCTGTGATTGTTAGCTGAAAGAAGTAGTTACCGGACTTAATTGCTTTAAACACATCAGGTAGTCTGTTAGAACTTGTTCGTGTGCAAGTCAAAACTTCCAATTCGGATAGCAAATATTTGAGGCACACAAGCGTACCACTTTCTTGTAAGTGACTCCCAGGGGCCTTGGATAATTTGAGGACAGGATCGATGTCAACTCAAAGGGAATCCTGTTGGTGATCCCGTTGAGTAATAACTGTGGCGAGAAGACCAGACCAGGTATTTGTTGAGAAAAACTATCAACTGCACACACGACGTCAAAAATCTGAATTCATAATACAGTTGGTCGAGTGAACTTTGTTTGAAAACTTAGCATTGCTGGTGTATTACTTTTGTTACATCCAGGGCCAAAAAGTAATTGAAAAGACGATCTTCACCTCGTCGTTAATAACTGTAACAAAATACTCTGAGTCTCCATATTTAAAGCCTGTTGCGCATTGGGATCAGTTCTCGAACCTGTGGGCCGAGATTAAACTGTTTGTACTGGGACCTCCCACATCATATCAAGTAGATGAAGGTTTCAGTTCTTTTTGGGGTGTTTGCAAACAAACAGAAAAATCGCCTCTGCGAAACCGAAAGACGAGGCCAACGTTTTCTCTTGTTAAACATTATTGCACACAAGACTTATCCATTGCATCAAAGGTTAGAAGATTGTAATTGTGTATTTGCTGCTGCAGCAATCACTTGTACATCTGCTGTTCAGTGATACGTGTAATGTGACTATTATTTCATGAGAAAATTTTAATTTTATAATCTCAAACAAACGTAGAAAAAAAACCCCAAAACTACTCAAGTTTCAGCGGAAATGATATACCTGGAACAGGACAGAGAGAGGAATTTGCAGCCAAATGTTTATGGGAGCGACGACAAAAACAATTTTTGAGACCCAATGATGCTGAGAGTGAGAGGGTATGCAGCTGTGCTCATAAATTAACATCATATAACAGTATTAGAAAAACATGTTAACTTTCATATTTAAAGCCTCTTATGACAACTTGAGGAGACAAACTGATGAACCTTTTTAGCAACTAGATAAGTGGATTGAGATGCTGGATATGCTACCGGGTAAGACTATTTAAGAGAACTTGGTCAAATCGAAAAAAAGTAATACTCCACGAGATAAGAAATATTAAAATATATTACATATATCAATTAGAGGGTAACACCGCTTCTATTCTTAGGCATTTATTCTCCTCTTTAATTCTTGTAAAATAATCCTTAGAATTTTCATTTCAATTTTATCTTTTTTATAAAACCATACTCACGTTACCTTTTGAAAACGCCACGACACAATAAAAAAGCGGCTAATTAACAGATTGCTTAGTAACATCGAAAAAAAGAATTGAAAAATTCAATGTTGATCCCCAAACCCTAAGATTGATATAGTACTACATTTATTGTCGTACAGAAGTAGGATGGGAAAGATGTGCTTATTATTCTTCTGGTCCTTGTTTATACACCAAAATTGCTTGACAAGCAAAGACATTTTACTAAGGGCAACAACAGCCCTTTACATTATATTCCACTGCAACACTACAATTCTTGCCAATTAAGAATATTTAACGTAATGGCAGTGAACTACCAGTTAATAAGCAAGTGTTAGAAAGCGATCTTGAAGAACTTGAGTATTTTTCAGAAACTATTCCTATTCAGATGAATCAATTCTCGAGGAAATTAGCAGCCAGAGTTAGTTCACCCAGGTTTGTTTAATGGAGTTATAGGTATCCTACCCAGAACATCAAGTGAAGTTGTACTTGTCTATGAATAAGAAGGGGTTAGTTTTCATAGACAGAGGAGCTTTATCATGTCATGAGTGTCCAAAGTATAAAGACCAAAATGAAATGTTTTTTTCCTGATTTCGAAATAAAATTGAAGACAATCGTTACCAATAATGCAAAGTTTCTGTTATTTGAGGTGTCTTTTTAAGACTTCCTTCAGTTTGCTACCTTAACAGAGAACATTTTTCATCAGAAGAAGGAAGTAAATGAAAACAAAGGGGTGTAAAATAGTAGGATTATGTAAGACTTTTGAACTTCGACAGAGGACAATTTTCTTTATTATCTGTATTACAATCTCCCCCAACCTAATTCTAAGGAATTATGTTTCCAGGCTACTAACGTTGATATTCGGCTACGGCTATGGCTGAATCTTGCTATAGAAAGGGGTGACAACCCTTGCCTCCGGAGTTAGGGGAAAGCAGGTGGAACCGGGTAACCGTAGTCCGCCAAGGGGAAATAAGGCGTTCCCTCCCGACTTGCTTAGTCTTGGGGTGATACCTCAGGCAAGTATCAGCAACCCCTGTCAGGGTTGCGATGAAGACGTCGGCAGCGGTGCGTCGGAGGCCGTATGGATGTGAATGCTGGACAATATCAGTCGGAATGGAAAAGAAGTTGGAAGCCGCTGAAATTTGGTTCTTGAGAAGGATGCTAAGAATATCGTGGGCTGATCATATAGCAAACGATGAAGTTTTACAAAGAGCAGGAACAGAAAAGAATCTGTTGAGGACAGTCCGAAGAAGGCAGATGGAATTCTTGGGACACGTCATGAGGAAGGAGGGTCTGGAGAACTTGGTACTGACTGGACGTATAGAAGGAACCAGAGACAGAGGGCGGCAGCGAAGAACATTCTTGGGAAATTTGAGGGAGCATGTGGTAAAAAACTGGAGGAATGCAATACAAACAAGTGAAATTTTACATTTGACAAGGAACAGGGTTAATTGGAACATCATGTTAGCCAACGTCTACAGACAAGGCACTTAGAAGAAGAAGAAGAAGAAGAACGTTGATATGAAAGTATGATATGAGGAGATGTAAACATCCGCTAAAGCCACTTGAAACCTATTTTCATGCACAACTGGTATCTAAATTTAAAAGACAAAAATGATGCAAAGACAATAACTATATGCATTCGGTAACTCCTAATAACTCTTAGTACACAAATAGAATACTGGACGCTCCGTCCGTGGACAACACTTGGAGCCTTTACCCTTACTCTTATCGTAAACCTTTTGCAGAATGGAGTGGGATGTCAGCGATTGAAGTTATTCGATGCACAAAAAGCAGGAACGATTGCCATAAACTGGTCGCCAATGTCATACGATAGGGCACGCGAAGAAGAAGAAGAAGAAGAACAGACGAAAAGGGAAAAACAAAAGAACGTCACCTCTAAATGACACGGGGGTTGAAGCGTTATGTGGCACCAGGTCCAATATTTTGCTATTCAAACACTTTCTTTAGCATCAGGATTAAAGGTTAAAAATCTTGTTTTTGGGGCGGTATCAAGCGAAATTTGAATACTCGCTCGATCTCAGATCCTCCCTCTCCTAAAACACAAAAGCTACAATTGGCTTTGTCTCTCTTGCATGAAATGTCTTGATAATCTTATCTATTTTACAGTTAAAACGTTGTTTGATGAAATACCTTTTATATTACATATATATATATAATTATTTATATATATAATAATATAATATATAATATATAATTAATATAATATATAATATATAATTATATATATATGATTATAAAACTGCGTAAATATAACTGTAACACTAAAATTACTTATCCAGTTAGGTTGTACAAGGCCTAATGCGATGTAAAGGAAGTACCCTGAGCAACCTGTGGGCTGCTAAAGAATATGGGGGAGGGGGAAAGCGGCTGGTTACTTTCAGTAGAAAACTGAGTTTTTATCTTCCTTCAATATTGATGGTCTACCACTGATGTTAACACTGGTGAAGTTGGTTCTTCCCTTGGAAAATCCTCATATCTGAGATGCTAGGTTTGACATTTTCTCAAGATCTTTATTCTTCTGAAAAGAGAAATTCTTTGTATTGTCCTAGAGAGTATCTTACGCCTGAAACCGTTTTTTACTTGAATGGATAGATCTTGGAACTTTTGCCTCCTGAGCGCCTTTCATCCTTTTAAGTCTTAAGTCAATTTTTTTTTATTCAACGTCATGTTCCCCCAGTAATTGGGGCTCAGACGGTGCCCTTCAGAGGGACTTTTTTTGTCTTTTTTCTTTCACAGTTTCATAAGGTTAGCGGTTTTATGTCTTACAATACAAAAAAAATTATCGGGTTAAAAGAAATTATAATTCTTTTTTATTCCATTATCAGGGTATGCCAACAGCCAGAATAATTTATTCAGTACACTTTGCAGAAGGTATACATCAGTACATGACGTTAAATTCTTATTTGGTCATTTGACAACTCTTTTCAGCACTATAAAAATACAATAAGATTTACATTGCTTTCTAACTGATTGTAGTTGTTAACATGTTAATAGAGCTCATCTTTGCTACTTATAAAACAGACGTTGATGCTTACAATTTAATAGTCAAAGCGTTTTTCTTTAAACCTGAAGACAATCATGATTCAGATACAGAACAATAATCACAAAGTTACTTTTAATAGCCAATTCTTTTTTACGTTTTCATACCAATTCCATTTTTTAATGTCACTGAAATCTATAAAAGAATAACCATTGCTACTTATCCTTTCTGCATTTATCCTTTGGTAGCCAAATATTTACGATAACCTTTTTCACAAGAGAGGGAGAATTTTTTTTCCCATCTTCTCCATCGTAGCAACTATCTTCCCAAGCCTTTCCTTTATTATTTTCTGTATCCCCTAAACAATTATAAGGGATTTACCCAAAGATATCCAAATGCATATTTACAATCCATCGTCCTGCTGCCAATTGCTTCATTGAAATGGTTAATAAAGCAAGTATAGAGGACTGATCACACTTGCTCGTATTGTTTCCCTGGGTTCGTGGACGCTAAGTGGTCGTATTTTCTCTTCCATGACAGTAGAAAAACTCATCCAACTACCTTAATATCTGTCTACCTATTCATCCATCCATCTATCTATCTATCTATCTATCTATCTATCTATCTATCTATCTATCTATCTATCTATCTATCTATCTATCTTCTTCT
>RDPX01000016.1:2768040-2779426 GCA_003991215.1 Morbakka virulenta
TGTCGTACATTTCTTACACATGTCATTCACTACACTCACATAGTGCTCCGGTATTCCAGCCTCTCTCATACGGTGCCACACTTCTTATATATATATATATATATATATATATATATATATATATATATATAGAGAGAGAGAGAGAGAGAGAGAGAGAGAGAGAGAAAAGAAAGAGAGAGTATGTTTTTCTGTGTCTGTGAGTACCCGCCTCTTAACTCGAACACACTGTTCAACTTAAATACCGTTTAACAAGAAATATCTTTAACTCGACCTTTAATTTTTGTTTCGTGGAACTATTTACGTCAGATAACTCGACCAGTACATAAATTGTTGCAAAATAACAAGATACATATGTATTGTGTTTAGAAAAATGCATACTTTCCTCAAAACAAATTGCTAAGTACGTCTACTAATCCTTTCCCTCAAATGAATGCTAAGGTGCACTCTATTTCAATACCTGTCCCCACGGGTAATAGCTTTGGTGTTGTTTTGATAACTTGACATAATCTCTACTCATCATATGTCAGACAAAAAAAATCGTCTTGTTGAAGCTACCGCGCTATATTTTGTTTTACCCGAACTTGGTAGTTATCCCCAGGTTTTCTGAAGGAATTCAGGACTTCCCTCCCAGCTACCTTTAAAAATTTTCCCCTACAAATAAAAGCCCTTCACCTTCCATTTCCTTTTATTTTCATTTACCATAACTATTGTCAATTCTTCGTCTGTATCTATTTTCTTTAATGTGATAAAAAAATAGTTCTAAACTAAAAAATACTGTCTTATCAATGTTTTGCTATCACCATGAATGAGAAAAAATCTCATTTTACGAACAAATCAGCCACCTCTCTCCACCCTGAAATCAGTGATTTTAAAAGCTTTGGGGATAATGTTTCTGCCAACAAACACATAGACAACCTGTGGATTAAGGCCAGGATCAAAGGTATAATTTGGTCATTGAAATCTAAAGGCAGGGCATTATCTCTCAGGCATAATATTATTGTACTATTATTCTTTTGATACGGAATCATCATTACAATTACTGTACAGAGTTGTTGCTCATGTCACTGGCAGATGATGTACTGGCTTTTAAAACAGAGAAACTGATTATTACCAATAACCAAAGACTCCTTGTGCTTTTCCAGTACTCAAAAATGTCCATCATTATTCTGGATGTACCTACAATTGTGAGTTTCTGCGCAAAATGAATCCCGACTTGTATCCCGATCAGTATAATAAATCTCTTAAAATATTGTGTTAAACCAAAAAGATGTTCTTATGATAATAGATACCATTGATACTTTCACAAGACCTGATAACTTTGAAATTCTCATTTGATGTCTTGATATTTTTCAATTTTTTTCCTTCTCTTTTTTCAGCGATTTTCTTGTTTCCAGGGATTGTAATATCAAAGATTATTGTAGACTCTTCAACCTTTTCAATAATAGCAATGCCAGGCCTCCTTGCCTCGATGATATGATCACACTGAATGTTCATGTGCCAAAGAGCTTATCATATGCATTTTCTGAGACTGTTTCTGGGTTGAGTTCTTACCAATTTTCAGAGCTTTCAAACAATAACTTTTTACAAAGTTTGCAATTAATCATTTTTGCGACATTGTCATGTCTCTTTATGTTGCCCTTCTGAGTTAGTTTCTTGGAGTCACTAAAAAAATACATGCCTCACAGTTTCTCCACTTTCTTTAAAATATATCGGAGAATTGGTACTCTTAAATTTTATACTCTATATTGTTCGTTCTGATACCCTGCTCTTAAAAAGCGCACATCAATGCTCCCGTTGTTATTTTCGGATCAAAATTTGTCATTCAACTCCAGCTATTTTTTTATCTCTCGTTCAAGGCATACCTCTTGGAAACTGACCACACATTTTTTCCCATCCAGGTTTCTGTTCTCTTTTTTCCTACATTTTAAAATCTTCTTACTTCGTTCTTTCTACTAAAATAGAGTGTATCTTCATCGCTTTTTGGGTGCAAAACCTTACGCACTGTGATATAAAGAAGTAGTTTAGGAATTTGCAAGGAAAGAAAAATTTATCTCAGGCCAACTGTTTTCGCGTTAACATATGTCAAACAGTTTCAATTAGAGTAATTTGACGCAACAAACTCTGTCTTTAATACGATTCTGCTTGACACAAAAATCTCATTCAAAGCAAAGTTATCGCACAAAGCCGAATTTTAAAAAAATGGGAAGCTGCAGATTTTGCAAGAGGGAAAGAGGTGAGCAATCAAGCTCTTTTGAGAAATAAAAAATTTGTTTCCACCTCATTAAAAAGTATAAAAAATAGAATCATAATTTGAATTCTCTGTACTTAAAAGCGCAGAGAAGTAAATAAAATACCTTGCTGGTTGGGAACATGAAAATGTGCACAAAACAGTGCACCAATAGTTTCAGCTTTAAACGAGACAAAAAAATCTCATATTCATGTTGGTAGTCAGTAATGACCTTGAGCATGCAAGAGAGCTTTTGGTTCGAGACCCCGAGGCATCTAATGGTTTAATCATGCAAAGAAATGTCTGGTGTTACCTTAAGTTGCGTCAATGGTTGTCATTGACTGCTACATAATACAAAGAGAACCTTAGTAATAAACAATAAGAAAACAACACAGTTGGAAGAGGGGGAAATTTCACAGAAAAAAACAGAACAACTCAGTGTGATTTTATGGCTGCATGAAAGAAAATGACTTCTTTGAACAAAGGAGCCTTTATCCATACGGTATAGAAATGTGAAAGCACGATTTAAGTTATGCTCGTGCTAAAATGCGTGACAACTCATTATAGCCAGTGATACAAATGTTTGAGGATTACAAGGTACAGTTGGTAACTGTATTCATAAATTCCTTTGATGAGAGGAAGAACTGAACACAAAATAGAAATAGAAACTTATTTCACAAGTGTTCAGACACATTTACTTAGTTTATAAGAATTAACTGGAATAATCAATTTATGAGTGTTTCAGAATGATTTTTAAGTCGCTGGTCTAGAGCATAACAACCAATTGTCTAGGTGGACTTTGATATTGTTTCTGTCTGAGACTCTAATTACCATTGTATTCACAAAGTGTCCTTTTCACAAATAGCGAAGACATAATAAGAAAAGTATGAAAAGCAAAAGCCAGTGGGTAGGACATGTCGCAAGAACGAACACCAAGATGCGGTGTAGAAAAACAATAGAATGGATGGCGATGGAGTAGAAGAAAGCAAAAGGAAGACCAAAACGCAGATGGAGAGAGGACATCATGCACAAGGTTGGCAGTAGGTGGATCCAGTTGGCACCATATCGTTATGTATCAAAATGTATCCAAAGACTACCTGCCGGCAAGTGGCGTGATAGGGTAGGAAAAAGAAAGAAATACAACGAAAATAGTTGTAATGTTGTTGGTTTTCATATAAATTCCAGACAAAGCGACAGTACAACATTGATTTTTGCATGTCCAAACTCCCCAGCTCTTTTTTAATTTGGTCANCACCAAGATGCGGTGTAGAAAAACAATAGAATGGATGGCGATGGAGTAGAAGAAAGCAAAAGGAAGACCAAAACGCAGATGGAGAGAGGACATCATGCACAAGGTTGGCAGTAGGTGGATCCAGTTGGCACAATATCGTTATGTATCAAAATGTATCCAAAGACTACCTGCCGGCAAGTGGCGTGATAGGGTGGGAAAAAGAAAGAAATACAACGAAAATAGTTGTAATGTTGTTGGTTTTCATATAAATTCCAGACCAAAGCCGACAGTACAACATTGATTTTTGCATGTCCAAACTTTTTTGTACAGGACCAAAAATATAATATCCCAAGATATGCAGTCACCTTCTAATATGAAAAGTACATGACACAGGAAACAACACAAATAAACACATTTAAATGCTTTATCAATTATGTGTCGAGGTTTCGTCAATTCTTATTGATATACTCTTCAGAATGAGATAAAACAGAAAATTACAGTCATAAAAAAGAAAATGTTTGAGAATCCATCACAGGATCAGCTATAAGCAAACGTTTTGTATTACATTACCATAGTGTGCACATTTACGTTATTCCAAAGAGTATCAATAGGGACTGACGAAATGTCAAGACAGAATCTAAAATTAAACTTTAAACTATCCAGCTCTTGCATCAATTATAGCATGTTACTTGAGAAATATATGTTGTCCCTTTTATTGTTATATCGAACTTTATTACTCATGATTGATGTAAATTTGAAATATAACAAAATGGTCAACAAACAGCAGAAGTGTTGGCTGTAAGATAAAAAAGTGGTGACAGATATCATTGTTTCAATATTACAGGAATATCAGGACAATTCGAGTATGGTGAAATGGAATTTCATGGCTGCTAGTTCCCTCGTAGTCTTTTAGGTATACATCTAGTACTATAGGAACTGAAGTGTGTTTTTCTCACAGGTTTCAAAACCCTTCTCTATGTAGTGTAATTCTCTTCAACTTGTTTTCCTCCTACCAGGTACGGGTAGGGTGGGGTTGCTAGTAGGCCCCGAGGTGAAAACGTTTGTATTTATTTCAAAATATTAAGGTGTTATTTTCTGTGTTTCATATTCACTGACTTGTAATGGAATGCGACCACTGCCCATCGAAGTGATTTGGTGCGCACGGTAAAGTAGTCGCTTAGTTGATCAACGATATCAGTTTCTCCCTTCGTAAAGTCATTGTACTTAAAAATGGGAGCTTTTTCTTTAAATAAACTGATTTTGTTAGGTTTGAAGCTGTGAAAGAATATTTCTTCTTTCAACATGCCCGAACCATCTAAGTCTAGACACTTGTATCTTCTTAGAGGCTTCTACACCACCTAATTCTTTTCGGAAATCTTCATTCCTGGTCTTGTTCCTTCCAGTTACACCCTTCGCTCAGCGCAGCATTCGCATCTCCGCGACATCAAAGTGGCTTTCTTGGCGCTTCGTGAGATGCACTGTCTCCATTCCATACAACAATGCCGTTCGAACCAAGGTCTTGTACACTTTGCCCTTCCGTTTGACTAGTACAAGTTTGTTACATAGGATACCAGTCGCTTTTCTTCAGTTGCCCCAGCCAGCCTGAATCTGCGTCTTCACCTCTTTCTCGCTCCCTCCATCACTCTGGATTGTCGAACCAAAGTATGTAAATTCTTCGACGTCGGGCACGTCTTCACCGGAGATCTTGACTGGTGGTAGATCTTCTTTCTTGTTGATGCACAGATACTCAGTCTTAGTTCTGCTAATATTCATCCTTCTTCTTTCTAATCTCTCCAGCTCCCTTTCTGCCTCATTCTTTTCCTTGTTCACCAATACCACATCATCTGCGAACATCATGTTGTCTGGGTAGTCTCGTCTCACATCGTCCATCACAGTTGTCCATTACTATGGCGAAAAGCAATGAGCTCAAAGCAGAACCTTGGTGCAAGCCAACTTTGACCTTGAATGGCTCTGTTACCCCAACTGAACTATGGACCACAGTTTCGCATTCCACATTCATTTCCTGTATTGCCCTCGCATACAGCTCATTGACTCATTTGCTGCGTAGACAGTACCATAATTCTTCTCTCGGCACTCTGTCATACGCCTTGTCGAGATCGATAAAGATACAGTACAGCTCCTCTTGCCCTTCCCTGAACTTCTCTGCCACTGTCCTTAGTACAAAGACGGGATCAACTGTGCTTCTGCTGGGCATAAACCCGAATTGCTGATCACTGACTCGGACTTCTTCCCTGATCTTACTCTCGATCACTCGTTCCCAGACCTTCATCGTGTGGCTCAGCAGCTTGATTCTGCGATAGTTTCAACAGTTCCATACATCTTGTCTGCTTTTGAAGATTGGGACAAGGATGCTCTTTCTCCACTCGTCTGGCATTCTACTTGTCACAAGGATTTCATTGAATAGTGCTGTGAGGAAGTCCAGTCCCTTCTCGCCCAGTGCTTTCCACACTTCCACAGGTATCTCATCAGGTCATACAGTCTTTCCATTTTTCATTTTGTTCAGTGCCCTCTTCACCTCTTCTCTGCTAATTCTTGGTACTCCCTGTTCATGGGTCTGTCCCACGTCCTCCCTCTCTTCTCTGGGGTTTTCCTCATTCATCAACTTCTCAAAGAAACCTTTCCATCGATTCAAAATATCCTCTTTATCACCCAGAACTCTACCGTCTTCATCCTTTATCATTTTGACCTGTTGGATTTCCTTGGAAGCTTTGTCCATGTGCTTTACTATTCCAAAGATCTTCCTCGGTCCATCAGCAGTGCCCAGGGTGCCATAAAATTCCTCACGTGCCACCTGCTTAGCCCCAGATACTGTAGCTTTCGCCTCTCGCTTTTCTTCTAAATACTCAGCTTTCCTTCCGTCACTCCTGTCTCTGTGCCAGGCTCCGTATCTTTTCTTTTTCTTCTGGATGGCTTCTTGGACTTGCTCTGACCACCACCATGTTTCATTATCCTTTTTCTTTCCTCCTGTACTCCTTCCCAGCACATTTTTAGACACACTTTGGATGGCTTTGGCTGTAGTTCCCCAGTTCACAGGGAATTCCTCCCCTAACTCGTCTTCTAGTTTAGATACAAACTGGGACTTCAACTCCTTATCATGTAATTTCCACCATCTGGTCCTAGCTGGCTTCCTTCCTGCTCTCTTCACAGTCACCACCAGCTTTAGAGTGCACACAACTGGTCGATGTTGTGTTGTTACACTTTCGCCAGGTAAAGCCTTACAGCCCATTACTTCCTTCAGCTGGTTTCTTCTATATAGACTATAGCAATCTGGTTGATGGAATTTTCACTACAGTTTGTTGTCCTGTGCTGATCTACTTTCTGGAAGAATTTGTTTCCAAATGCCAGATGAAACCTGATTGCCAGGCTTATGATAGCATCACCGGCACCGTTCTTTCTTCCAAACCCATGCCTGCCCATGATCCTTTCATCCCCTAAATTTCCTTCACCCCCATGACCATTGAGATCTCCTCCTATGAACACCCTGTCTTGTCCTGACAGCTAGGTAACCGTTTCATCAAAACTCCTCCAGAACTCCTTCTCGGCCTCCTCGCAACCCACCTGTGGGATATACGCGCTCACCACACAAAACATCTCACCGCTTACTTCCAGCCTCATGCACATCAGCCTGTTTGATATCCTCTCCACTTCTACCACTCTCTATACCAGACTCTACCAGGACGGGCCGACAGAAGGAAGGCTCCGTTACCCAGGGAGCTAACTAGGTAGTTCACCTTGCCAAAGGACGACCCAGGGACTATGCAGGGCAGGGTTGGCCTTTCCCTGAGGCTGAACTTGAAGTTGGTTGCGCATATCGGATGATGACTTAAATACCAGGATTGGTTAAAATAAACTGTGACTCACCTAGCTTTCAAGATATTAAAAGAACACTACAGGGGGTGGATAAAGAGCGGTAAAACAACGAGGGTGTATGGTATAAGTTTTGAATTAGTCAAAGCGAACATTAATAGGACAAGTAGAAAGCCTGCAGCAACTTGCAACAAGATAGAACGGGAGTAGAAAGTGCTGAAAAGTTGAGAAGGTGGTTTAACTGTCACAATGTTGAAGAAAGGTGACATCAGAAACTGTAACAATGGGAGATGAGTAATTTAATAGCCAGTGAAAAGCAAGTTGTTCGGGTACATATTGACAGATACGATTAAGAGTGGTATATATAAGGTCCTAGGAAAGATTGAGCAGGGCACGGGTATTCAAGAAGCACAAGTGAAACAGAAGCCATCCTCAAAAGTATTATTTAATGAACCAATAAGTGCAAACCTGTTTTTACCTTCATTCCGTAGACTTAGAGATAACATATAAAGATGACCATGGCAGCATTTAGGATTCCCTGAGAAGGAAAAGGAAATTAATGTATGAAGATGTATGAAGTAGGCTAGATGTCAGGCACTGAGAAAGAAGAGGAATCAGAATGGTTTTATAAAACGAATAGTAATAAACAAGGTGTTAGACAAGGTGAATAGTCTTAAATCAAGAGTCCCATTTCTGGATTTAATATGATTTGGAGTGCAAGAAAACATTAGAATAACAGCAAATATCCACTTATGTTCAGGCTCTAGTGAGGTTAGTTCTCCTGTTTAGGACTAGATATATTTTAATTAAGGTGATAAAGAAGAGTTTTAAGATCGGGTGGCAGAATAAAAAAACAAAAAATAGAGATTGAAACAAATTTTGAAGCCAACAAGGTAAGTGATAAACGCAAGCAAAAAAGGTTCCAGTAAGTAGACCATGTGCGGAGAGTGGAGAGAATAAGGGCTGTGAGAATGAGTCAGTATGGAAGCCGGAGAAAGAGAGGGAGAGTGAAAGAAAGGGACACAGGGACACAGGGACACAGGGACACAGGAACACAGGGACACAGGGACACAGAGACACGGAGGCACGTACACCCATGCATTTAGTATTCTGCTATGGGAATGAAAGTACCAATTATGTATTGTTTCTTGGCTTTCTTAGTCAATCCTAATCGAAATACTATAAATTCCATAAGTTTTAGTGAGCATAGAAAATCTTGATAAGACAAACTGGAGTTTGGACTATGGAAATAAAGTTAATTCAAGTCAGAACTGCCGATTTGCTTCGTGCCTGGAATATTGTTAAATGACCTAGCTATGAAAGTTGAAATTGCTCTCAACGAATCAATAAATTTTAAAACTTTCTACCAATTAATCTGTCAGTTTTTTTTGTAACATAAAGATACGCTTTTCTATTCTGGAGCTCTTTCTAATAACTCGCTATAAAAAAGGTCAGATCTGTAAGATTTCATTTTTTGATACACAGTGTATTTTTAGTTTGAATCAGCATCTCTTGTTCACTTGATATCTGTCTTAGCTGTGACCTCACAATTTGTTTGCTGGTATTAATCTTTCTAAACAAATAGGATTTATCACACAAAAGATTTTAATTCTGGTATTAGCTTCAGTCCTTATTCTGAATTTCCTATATTGACATTGCTCAAGGCAAATGTACAGTTTAATAAAAGCCTTCTGCTGTTGGCAATTTTTGCCAATAGTTGTCCTTACTGATATCGAAAGACGTTTATTAAAGTTGTTTCTTTATGTATTTCGTTGTTCCTAAAATCAAAGGCCTGAGAAAGAGAAACCTAAATCTTTGAAGATAAATCGAGTATAGTTTACCAATGAAATGGCTGACATGTTTCCAGTTGGCCTGTAATAACTACGATTTGATATGAACAAAAGAGCACAAGATTAGTGTAGAATTATTTCTTTTCATCAATTAGTACCTAGTGTTTGTGTTCATAATACATTACTGTGAGGATATTAGATGCTGTGATGTCCTAATAACAAACTTTATCAAATACATGAAACTATATTGCACTGACAAATTTTGGTGTGTATTTGAACCAGTTAATTTACTGCATTGTCTCACTTTTCAAAGGTAAGTTGAGAAGATATAATTCTTTATTGTTTCAGTGTAATAAATGGAAGCAAATAGTAATTCCTTGTTTATGTCGGAATATATTCAAATTTCTGCCATATTAGTAAAACAAAACTAGAATTCGTAGTCTGTTTTTTAAAAGTAATTAGCAAGCGTGATTTTTAATCATTTTCCAACTTTTTTTTCATTATTTTAATTAATATTCACCTTCGTTAGGGTCAATTTGCTGAGCAAGGATAGATAGTAACAACGAAATTCTTGATTCTATAGTTTTTCTGCACTACTGTCTTAGTTCTAAATTCATCAAAGCATAAAATAAATTACGGTAGAGAATCATTTTATCTGGTAACTCTTTACACAACTTCGGATATACATAACACATGAGCTTAATTAAAATGGGTTTTATGACAATATGGCAATACGAAGTACGTATTTTCAACATAAATATGATAACCTTGCATTTTGAAATAAGAACATGGTTGAGGCAGTAGCTTTTCGAGTTTTTGAAACTACTCATGACAAACTTTACTTTACTGAATATGAATTCCTTATCTTTGAGAAAAAACTATAATGTCAATTTGTATCTTAACGTACTGTATTGTATTCACTTTTACCCTGTAATAATGATAATAATAATAATAATAATAATAATAATAATAATAATAATAATAATAATAATCGACCTTCTCTGTGCCTAGCAGTAAACTATACATTGTGTTCATCGAATATTACAAAATTAAATTGCAATTTTTCATTTACTTTTACCAATTCGTTTTACCAAAGGGTTTTACCAATTCGTGTCTCATGAAGTAGCTTTTGAAAAACGAAGATTGTTTTTGAGAACACTGTGGTTTAGCTTTGTTTTACTGCAAACAAAGAACAGGTAAAAAATTCTCTAAAATGTTGACACCACAAATACATTCTTAATTAAAGGCACTAAAACAAAGCAGATATGATGTCATATTATTTGATTTAAAAATAACACAGAAAACTTACTTCTAGATATACTGTTTCTCAATCTTAACACTAGTACTGGTTAGAGCTGTTCTACTTTTCATTTTCCGAGCCCTCGGCCTACCTCAGAGGTACAGACTCCCTATGCTTGTAATGTGTTTAAACTTTATTGGGACTATGTTAGTTCCTACATCGCTTATTACCAAGAAAATGTTTTGCAATCCTTTATTTTTAAAAGCACTGCCAACATTTTGTCCCAGCGTTGGACATGTTTGAGTTCCTATTAATTGCACTCCACGGTTGTACTTAAATGGTGGTTTGTAGAAGACATCAATGCAGGGGTGGCGGAGCAAGAATGCCCCTACTGCCCCTTATTATTGGAAACAAAGGGGAAAAGAGCAGTATTTTCTTCACAACCTCTTCCTATAGTCATAATTTCTTTTGTCCTTTAATTTTTGTAATGTTTGACCACCCTTTGTTTGAGGATACAATCCTCTTAAAACAACACAGTGAAATATCTACTTTCAACTTATTTTTTATAGAAAGGAGTGCTTAATAACATAAAATAGGAACAAGTATTGCTCCTGATTCCTAAATATATAAGATCAAGATATAACAACAACAATTCCTTGATATTCAAGATGTCAAGAGCTTATTATTATTGTATTATTATATTATATACGAATTTTTTTACAGGATGTATCTACAGTCATATCATATATACACTATGTACATATAAATATATATATATATATTGTTATCACAGATGTCCTGTAACGTTAGCTAACGTCCCTAAGAAGGACTTGCTTAAGGTATTTGCACTAGCAGCTTCTGAAGCAGCCTAGAGACAATGATACACCTGCAAATGATTAAATTTGAAAGACAATAAGGCAAGTAAAAATGAGTTAAGATCAGTCCAAACAGAAGTAGTCAACAAGTTTGACTTTGATTTAAGAGAGAGAGAGAGAGAGAGAGAGAGAGAGAGAGAGAGGGAGAGAGAGAGAGAGAGAGAGAGAGAGAGAGAGAGGGAGAGAGAGAGAGAG
>RDPX01000016.1:2781177-2805825 GCA_003991215.1 Morbakka virulenta
GATTTCCTTGCTTGTCTCTTCAGTTTGACATCAGCAATGCGGTTATCTTCGAATTTTGGGACAGCTGAGTGGCACTGGCCCTGCCAAGAGGAACGGTGGAAGCAGTCTTCTTCCCATCTTGCGGAATTTATTTGGCACGATTTCATTATAAACTTCAGGCTGTCTTTGTAACGTAGACGTGTGCGTCCCTTAGGACGAGAGCCTTCGTTGAGCTGTCCATAAAACAGAGCTTTGGGAATTCGATCGTTGTTCATGCGTCGTACGAGACTTCATTATCATAGCTTCAACACTTGTGATGTCGCACATTTCTAAGACATCTGTGTTGGTGGCTCGGTCTTGCCAGTGAATATTGCATATTCGGCGAAGGTAGCGCATGTAAAATGATTCAAGCTGGCAAAAATGTTTCCTGTAGGGGGTCCACGTTTCACAGCAGTACAGCAGAGAGGATAGGACTTCGGATTTGTACACACTGGTTTTTGTGCCCAGTCTGACATTGTGACTCTTCCATAGTCTGCCGGTGAGACGTCCGAAAGCTGTGCTGGCTTTTGATATGCGCTGATTTATCTCCTCGTCTAGCGAGCCGTTATGTGTCATAACACTACCAAGATAGCAAATGTTCTTCACAGACGTGAGCGTGGTGCCTTCAATTTCGACGACAGGATCTTGGTGAGAAATGCCAGGACAAGGTTGATGCACTACTTCTGTTTTTTTCAGTCCTACTGTGAGACCAAACGTTTTTGCAGCGTCTTCAAACCTGTCTCCTATTGTTTAGAAATCTTCTAAACTGTGAGCAGAGAGAAAGCAGTCATCTGCAAAGAACAGGTCTCTGACAAGAATTTCAGTGGGAGCAGAAAAACGCCTGATGTTGAAGATTCCACCGTCGCACTTTACTTGCAGGTAAACTCCAACGTTCAAATTGCCAAATGTGTATTGGAGCATAATTTTACTTCTAAGAAGAAGATGGTCTGACAGCCTACCGCTGCCTCTCATTGCACGTGTGATATTCACGTCCCTCCTGTCACGCTGGCGTACAATGATATAGTCTAACAGGTACCATTGTTTAGATCTAGAGTGCTTCCAGGTTGTCTTGTCTTGTTGCCCTGTTGAAATAAGGTGTCGGTAATGCAATGGTCATGAGTTGCGCACATAGACAGCAAGAGATTTCCGTTTGCATTGCACTTGTCTAGGCCATGCTGACCCAGAATCTTTGGACACATGGTGTGGTCCGCCCCTACACGTGCATTAAAGTCGCCAAGTATGATCAATTTGTCCTTTTTCTGTATAGTCAGGCTGACACTGTTGAGTTCTTCTTGAATGCGTCTTTGCTTTCATCGGTATGTGTCATGGTGGGTGCATAGGCGCTGATGATGGTTGGGTAGTCGGTTTTATCTAGTTTCAGTCGTAGCACCATTCTCCTGTCTGATATTCTTCCTGGGGGTGTCTCAGGGGTGCGTGCCAGTGGTGTGCGGATGGCAAAGCCTACACCTGAAGTGCGAGGCACACCTTCAGGTTTGCCTATCCAGAAGAAAGTGTAGCTTGCGCCGAGTGCCTCTATGCTGGACTCCTCTTGCAGCCTTGTCTCGCTAAGGGCCGCTATGTCAACGCGGTAGTCACGAAGCTTGCGACCAATAATGGCGCTTCTTCTTTCTTCCCGATCTTCGTTGTCTAGCAGTGTACGCACATTCCAAGGTCCGAAGATAAGTCCGAGTTTCTTTCCAAATTTCTTACCGGAAGACTGGATGCCCAACAAGGCGCGACAGCCCAGTAGGGACAAGTAGGATAGGCGATGTTTGGGGCATCTTTTCTAGCCCCTTCTCCTGTCTGAGGTGAGCAGCGATGCTCCTAAATAGGCCTACTCAACAACCCAATGACGATACGAACGGCCAATATATCCCAATCTATAGGTGTTAACCGTGTTGCCTAGGTGCAGAGTCGTGACTAGGAACTCCCAGTAGCATCCTCTACCTGTCCTCGTCACCACTATTCATCTCCGTAGGGCTTGAGTTAGTCGACATGACCTGCACACAAGTAAGTGAAATTTGTTTGTGCTAAGCAAGATCTACACTCTCCACTAGGAGACCAGAACCACCGGTGCTCAAGATAGCCACATGACAGTGAGAATACTGGCCGCAAGTTTTGTATATACATATATACATATATACACATCTACATATGTACACATCTACATATGTACACATCTACATATGTACACATCTACATATGTACACATCTACATATGTACACATCTACATATGTACACATCTACATATGTACACATCTACATATGTACACATCTACATATGTACACATCTACATATGTACAAATCTACATATGTACACATCTACATATGTACACATCTGCATATGTACACATCTACATATGTAGACATCTACACATGTACACATATACATATGTACAGATATTCAGCTATACATATATACACAAATACATATACATAATCCTACAAAGATACAGATACACACAAAAATACATATGTATGCATGTATTAACTTTAAAAAGTTAGAAACACCCTCACAGGCTTATTTGCTTTTTTATAGGACGCTGACTTAAATTTTAACTTGAAGGTATTACAGGAAGATCTATAGACTTCTAATTCTGCGGACAATTGAATTATTGCACATAATTTATAAGTTATACTAAAGAAAGATATTGTAATGGTGTACTACAAAACACTGCCGAGGACTATAATTGAGATTATGACGCTTTATCTTGGTGCAGTAAACGAGCTTTGTTAAACAAAATGGTATTATAAGAACTGAGCGCTTTTCAAGTGCCTTAGCTTGATTTGATATGGAAACTATTTTTATCTAATCATTTAAGACCTGTAGCCACTTTAAAGTATAGAGAAAGCATTTCCTGTGCTCTCTTTCATCCTTAGTTTAAAACGGACATCCGTTAATTAAACCAATCAAGTTTATTAATCCTAAATTGTGCCAGGGACACATACGCATAAAAACCACTCTACATGTTAGTGTTTTTAAGCAATGCCTTTCTAAGAACGCGTGGTATGTATTCAAGAAGAAAATCAGACTGGAGTTACCTTCAGGTATCTGTTGTATTGTGACAGTTTGAAATAAAATATTGTCTGTCATAAATACTATTAATTTCGTTGGCTTCACACAAAAAAGTGTTTAGGGAATCGTCAGCTTTCTTCGCTAACTTTGGTTTCTATATCAAACAATACTGTTTAGATCAAACTACCTTTTTAACTTGGATAAAATAGGTATGTGATAGGATATTCCTTGGCAGAATGTAGCTCAGGCCTTTTGCTGTATATCCTAGTGAGCTGAAGATATCAGGACAAGCGAAAATTACAAAACAAGAGAATTTTACAGATAACTTTTTGTTTGTGTGAGTCCTTGATATAGCCAAGAATGAACTGAATGTGTAAAATGAGTTCTCTTCTTTGGTATCAAGGTAGATAATAAACCGACCACTTGAAACAAAAAAGTAACTGATTTTAAGAACCTTAAGCTTTAACAAAATAGATCGTTTGTATAAGCTATATACTTTAGACTCTTTTTAACAAAATAGATTTGTATAACCTATATACTTTAGACTCTTTTTAACACGAGTTATATCTTCGAAGCTTCGATTTTGAAACCCAGCCCGTTTTTAAAATTTTTTTTATTGGCATTGGCAGTTAAATATATATTATTTCATATTCATTGACTTTATTTACTGTAAAAATGAATTTTAACTTTATGTATTTTGTACTTAATTTATCAGAATCCATGTTAATAACACCATTTATATTTTGTTGAAGTGATTATCCTGTTTAAATACTTGAGACAAATAATAGACTGAGTGAGTATAAAGAAAACGGTCATTTGGTCAGGAAAAAGTGAAATTCAGTTGAAGGCAAAACGTTTCAATCAACTATATTAAGTCAGTTAGTTTAGATTATAATATCAAGTTACACATCTTTTTTTTTAAGAAAGACGTTCAATAAGGCAGGCTCATTTCTTAACATTTCGTTGATTTGACCCTCAAATGTTTCTTAAATGTTTCTTAAGAATTGACTCTTGTTTTAGCGTTCATTGTACTTATGTACTTAGCAAATATATATAAACTAAGAGTGTTTACCGGTATTACAATACACGCCAAGCTGAAGTAACGTTTAAAGAAACCAAGCTACTTTAATGAGAAAAATGAGAAGGCGTGTGGATCATTACAATCACAAATATCACGAAACATTCGAACGTTCGAATAATTGTTTTCGAATCTGCTACGGTGTGACACGCAATGTAATGTCTTCGTTGTATACTGAGAGCTTAAAGAGGCACAGAACTTTAATCTGGAAGTTACTTTCTTTACCTGTACTGGAATTGACTCTTGTTTTAGCGTACCAGTACAGGTGGAGAAGGTAACTTCCAGATTAAGCTCTAAAAGATTTAGTTTTGGACATTGACTTTGGAATATGGATGACAAAAACTGAAACGGTGAGAAAAGTTAAATTACCGAAGAATCTAAGATTTTTTGCAAGAATAAGACAAAGACCAAGTACATCATTAATTGTCGTTGATTTCATCCGTTGTCCTACGCATATGCCTTTCACCGGCACATTTAAAGCCCAAAATTACATTTTCATTGCTTAAATATATTGACGAATGCTTTTGAGTATAACTTATGCCAATTTCGATCTTCAATACTATTATTTTTCCATTACAAACATACCGTATACAAGTTGCTTACCTACGTTCTGTTGTACTCCTTTGGTCACAGGAGTCAGCTAGCTATTTCACTCTACCTCTAATCCCTTGTTTATACAGTGGTCAGCACGCATCTCCCAAGAGGTACTTTTCTAGATTTATTTTTCTGTTTAATGAGGAAAACTGTCATCAAGCGCATGTTTTCGGAGATAGTTAAGAGATGGTTGATCCAACGGCTTCAAAGATGATTATGAAACTTTAAACATTAACTAACCTGTAATATTTTGAAAGTGGGACGATCCTGCAAAGGAGAATTTTCTTCACCCAAGTTCCTATTTTAGTCACCTTAGTTGATAATGTTCATCATTGGAAAAAATGCTGACGCTCAGTGGTTTACAGTTTCAACATGCAAGTACAAAGGCCAGCAAAAGAGGTGGGCAAATAGCAAATTTTTTTATGTTGGATTAAGCAATTGCTTCACAAATGACTGAAAAAATGTAAAAATTTGTTGCTAATAGACAATTGTACTGCTTGTCATTAATTCCAAGGGCTAGAGGTGGCAAACCTAATATAGCTCCCTCAAAAAAACCACATCAAATATGTAGTTTATGGATCTTGGAGTAATTAAAGCTTCAAATACAACATACAGATCTGTAATTTGCAGCTTCTACACAACTTTATTACATTGAGACTAAAAACAATGTCCTAAAGATCTTACGACAATAACGTAGCTTCTGTTAGCCTGGGATACGGTGAGCAAGGAAGCAATCCAAAACCTGTTTCCAGTGTGCAGAAATGTCCATAAAAAATCGATAGATGCAGTAAAAGATAGTGCTGACCCATTCAAGTCGCCCCAGTCTGACTTGAATGAACTGGTAATAGAATGGTGGTGATTGTTCATGACGCATTAGTGTAGCATTGTACATCAATTTTCTTCACCCCTCGCTCTCTATCTCTCCTTGATTTTGTTTGTCCTCTTCCCATATCGGTCTTGCAAATATTTTCTCACTTTATTGCTCTTGATGTTAATTTTATCATATAATTGTTGTTTCAAATAAGTACCCTTGAAACAGTCCTCGTAATGCGCTAAAGTATCTATAAAATTATTTTGATATAATAGAACTACATTTTGACTTCTTTGCACCCTGTGATGTAACTTCAATATTTCTGTGTTATTATAGTTGTTAGTACGGACTTTCTATAAGTCATTTAATATTGTTATTGCTTTTTTCATATTCACAGAAAACCATGTTCTTAGTCTTCAGCAAAGAACAAGAAATGAATGTATCAATAGGAAAAATAAATTATCAAAACGTGAAATAGGAAGAAAATTGAATCTACACTGCGAAATTTGCTGCAAAAGCTTTAAAAGTTACGCAACTCTTCAACTACATTTGCAGAGTCAACGTCACTTCTGGAAAGCAGAGAAAGGTCTAAAAATGAACGGAGCAACAGGTAATGTTTTTCATGTGAAACAGTTAAATTTTGTTTTACTGACTATTTTGTGTACTGTTTTTAAAAACCATGGTCATGACTAACGTATCTCTGAGTGATAGTCATTGACTCTACCCTTTTGTAAGTCATGCAGATGAACTCTCTCGAATCCCAGCTTATTCACAGGGGGGACTGACCAAGGAGAAAACAAAAGAGGAGATAACAATAGGTTAAGAAATATGATGTATCAAAAAGAGAACCGATAACAAGTTTTGTTTGAAAAACCTGCCATTTGCCAATAAAGTACAAGTAACAACAAAAGTTAACTGGTAGTCTGTACCTGTTATGTTTTTCTTTTCTTCAAATATTATGCACAGTTTTTGCGTCTAAAGGATCCGTTAACACTTGCTTCTGCTACCAGGTGTCTATATGCTTGTATACAAAAACCTTGATGAATGATTAGGATGCATAGGTAAATTGAGATTGTCATTCTATTTACTGAAAGTCCTATGGCGATGGACAAGTGGTGACGTGTGCGGATTTAACCAATTGGAAGCTTACAGCCACAAATCTGGACGACAGAAAGGTGTATGTGATCACTATCGGGGTATTACACTCCTAGAAGCTGTGGGGAAAGTTTTCTCAAGACTGCTGTTGAACAGGCTAATGGAAGATGTCTATCCGACAACCATTTCTGAATCGCAGAGTGGCTTTAGACATGGGAGAGGTACCATTGACATGATATTCACTGCATGTCAGCTCCAAGAGAAATGCATTGAGCAGCAGATGCCACTGTATCAAACCTTTGTTGATTTAAAGAAAGCTTTCGATACTGTGAACCGCCATGCTTTGTGGATAATACTTGGGAAAGTAGGGTGTCCACCACTCTTTGTGAGCATGTTCAAGCAGTTGCATGAGGACATGAAAGCTCGTGTTCTTTTCAATGGAGTATTGTCTGAGGAGATTCCGATTGATAACGGTTTAAGCAGGGGGACATCCCAGCACCAACACTTTTTTCCATATTCTTTGCTGTAATGCTTTCACAAGCATTCCATGACTGTGATTTAGGTATTATTATGCAATTTAGAACTACTGGAAGTGTTTTCAATATGAGAAGGTATAACTTTAAGTCAAAAGTCTGTCATAGACTAATCAGAGAACTGCTATATGCTGATGACTTTGACATTTTTGCTTGTTCTGCTGAAAATATGCAGCTCGTTATGGATCGTTTTTCCCCTCATGCAATGTGTTTGGTCTTAAAACTAGTCTTAATAAGACAAAAGTCATGTACACACCAGCACCTGGTGAACCATGTATTGAACCAGATATCCGTGTATATGGCAGTTCATTAGGTGTGGTAGACACCTTTGTGTATCTTGGTAGCACCCTGTTAAGAGATGGTTCCCTTGATGCAGAAATACACCAGACGATACAGAAAGCCTTTGTTGCCTTTGAAATGCTTGAAAAACGAGTTTGGACAGATCGCGGCATCACCTTCAAAAACAAGCTCTGCGTGTACAAGGATTGTGTCTTGACAGCTCTTATTCTTGTGAGACATGGACCGTACATCGAAGAGATCTCAAACTACTTGAACCTTTCATCAGAAATCTTTGAGACGCATACTCAATATCAAGTCGCAAAGCCAAACATCTGAAAGTGAAGTCCTTGTCAGAGCAGAATACACAAGTATTGAGTCAATGATCATCGCCAATCATATGCACTGCGCAGGATATATGGTTCGTATGGAGGACGATAGACTCCCTAAGCAACTGTTTTATGGGAAACTCCAGACTGGAAGCGACCACAATACAAACCCAGAAGAAGGTACAAAGACTGTATCAAAGAAAACCTAAAAAAACTATAAATAGACCTTAAAAACTGGGAGAGGCTAGCCTTGGAAAGAGCGACTTAGAGAAGGCACGTGAAGACAGGTTATGCATTGTTTGAAAATACTAGCCTGGAACATGAACGGTTAAAGCGTAGATTGTGCAAAGCCTGGGAGAACAACCTCGACGAAGTCACAAAGAGCTGGAAGTGTGACAAATGTGATCATATTCTTCTTTCAAAAGCTGGCTTTGTCAATCATTTGAAGTCCTATGTCAGATCAATGCCACTTTCTAACCTCCCTCCAAGGCCACACAGTCTGTCATGTGTGATGTCTGGTAAGGTTTGCAAATCAGCGCCAGGTCCCAAAAGATACATGGCTGTACACAGACACCAAATTTCACAAAGTGATACCATCAAACCAGGCGAAGCTACTTTTTTCATCTGTCACCTATTTTTCAAGTATTGCAGATCAGAAGCTGATCTCCAAAGTCACTTTCGAGGTCACGCAAAGAAAGATAGAAATTTTACTGACATTTTACTGAAGTCATAGACGGCAATCATCTGTCAAGATAGAGCAATCACCATGTATCTTATCTATCGATCTATCTATCTATTTATCCATCCATCTACCTGTCTGTCTATCGGTCTATCTATCTATCTATCTATCTATCTATCTATCTATCTATCTATCTATCTAGCCAACTATTTATATGTCCATCTATGTATGCTTCCATGTATGTTTCTCTCTCTCTCTCTCTCTCTCTCTCTCTCTCTCTCTCTCTCTCTCTCTCTCTCTGTATCTATCGATCTATCTAGCTATCTATCTATCTAGCTATCTATCTATCTATCTATCTTTCTATCTACCTATACATATTTATTAATAAAGTTTACTATAACAAAAACGTAATCAAAGAGACTTTGAGTTCAGTTTCAAGTGATATTAAAATTTCTTTTTGAAGCTTTTATTTCTTTTAGTTCAAGCAAATTTTTTGCCCTCTTCGATACTGCAACGAACAATCTGTTTTCCAAGAAATTTTGCTTACAATTATTTTACCACTTTACTTATATATTTGGATCTTTGTGTATGTATGTTTTTCTACATGCTTACCACTATTGCAGTGCTAATTTATGGGAGTTATCTTACTGAGTTGTCAGTATTTGAATTGTTTCAAAGAAGTAGAACACCAAAAAGGTGTCTGCAGACTGAACTAAATGCGTACAATTGTCAATATATAAGTATGAGTATGAGCTAAAAAGTATGAATGTTCAACTATCAAAAAAATCAATAATTGACAATAAAATAAATATAAATAAATAAATAAATAAATAAAATTAATATCTAATATATAAATAAATAAATGTAATTGTCAATAAACCAACCTTCAAGCTGATTGGACCTATAGTTGCTTCTACTGATAAGCAAATGCGTAGGGAATTTTTGGTCAAGGGGGCTGCAGACTTGACAATAGGTAGCCTCAAACCTCCAGTAGACAGACTCTGATTGTTTAATTTTTTTTCAAGTTCATAAAGTTAACTGACCAGAACCACAGCATAAAAAGTTTAAAACTCTTATTTTACATTAGGACTACACATCAACGGAAGGAGACTGTATTTATTTGCATTTTGTGTTGTTGTATGCTTTTGTGTCCAACTGTTTAACTAGTTTGTTGAATAGGTTAAACAGTACCCTATCCGACCCTAGTTACCAACAACTGTCATTATTATTGGCCTCCAACAATATAATTAAAGCTGCCGTTTTGGTATAAAAATGCAAAATGAGGGTAATAGAGGTGGAGTGAATTTCAAAAGGCAGAGGGGCTAATCAACGATGCTATGTGGAACAGAAACAGCATCGGTGATAAATAAATAAAATAAATAAATGCATCTGATACAGTGGATGCTTCATTGGGCCTGCGAAATGAAAAAGGGACATGATAAGATAGTAAGAAGTACATGCAACTATTGAAATTTCTCAAATACCTCGTATGATAAAAGTATTCAGCTGTTTCAGATACTTTCAGAAAAGACATAAAACGTATGTCAAAAGGAAAATGAGTTTGCCATGATTTGGGGGGAGACGACAATTTAAGAAAAGGATGTTTTAATAACATCGTAGAAGAGGGTATTCACTGCTGGATTTCATTGTTACTGACTGAAATTTTTTATCAATGAATCAAAGGGAAGCATGAAACTTGAAAATCTGTTAAAAATGAAAAGTTTTTTATTTACATCAGCTGCATACTAAGCTACACTAAAAAAAAGTTATCAGAGTTTTTATAGAATAATCGATATTATATATTATTAGAATAAGAAATGACATATTTGTGTAAATTTCTACCGTTACTGTACACTGTACCTTGTATGTATTATATGTTATGTTATGTTATGTTATGTTATGTTATGTTATGTTATGTTATGTTATGTTATGTTATGTTATGTTATGTTATGTTATGTTATATTATGTTATGTTATGTTGTTTAATAATCCTGTAGTAGTGGATATGAATATCATACCCATATTTTTCAAAGAAAATCTAATACATTATACTAGATTTTAAACCTTTTATATACAAATATATTTATTTATATATGATATTCAAAAAGATAAAATTTTTCAGACGTAATACTATAATTATCTATTTGGTGGCGTTTAAAAGCAAATTATTAATAAATAGTAACTTTTGAAGCAAACTTTTTTAGCCCTTTTCACATTTCTCAGGTTTTGCTTCATTTCATTGAAATTAATTCCATATGTTATATTTCCAATGAAGCCCATCTTGATCGTGCACAGAAAGAAAAAACCTTTTAATTTGGAAATGTGATTAAATAGACTTTTCTCTTAAGGACAGCTTACTTGCAGTGTCCTGAACAATGGAATGTCCTGTCTAAGCAAGATATATTGTAAAAGCAGGAAAAAATAGCCTATATTAATTTAATAGATAAAGACTTTGCAAGAATCCTTAGCCTAACAATAAGAAATATAAACATAAGCTGACTTTTGTGTAGAATATTTTGTTCTCCAGCAATGTAAAAACACTTTTTTCATCCATACACAATGGTGTTTTTTATCCATTACAACTCTCTTCTTTTCTGCTAGTCTTATTTTTTCCCATTCAGCTGTATTGGTTTTATTAAAAACGAACATGTTTCTTATTGACATCTATGTGGGGGTTAACTCGATGGAATCAAGTTTTTCCTCTATGGTGAAAGGTCACGTTTACAGAATGTAGATTCTAAAGGTGGTTTCTTCAATTCTAACATACCAACCAAATTGTCAATGAATTTCCTGTTACCATCATTAAGTATTGGACATTCATTTTTTACATTTATGCTTTCTCTGTAGAGTTTTCTTTCAACAAATTGCTGAGAAAATTCTACAGCTCTTTAAGTCAAACATTGTTTTCCTGCAATTACAAAATAGATTTTCTTTATCAACTCAAAATACCACATATTATAAAAATATTTTTCGAATATGTCTCACCTATTAACTCATTCTTTTTTCCCTCTTTAAGACAAATAACCAGGTCAAACTTAAATGTTATTTTAGTATTGCCTTGCCTCAACATCGTTTGGTGTGGATTGTCTTGAAAATATTTTTGATAGGTCACTGCCTTTTCTTTCTGTATATAGTGGCTTTACCTTTTCGTGAATAAATACATCATCATCAGGTATAAATTTAGATTATTTCACAGAGCTTACATCCTGACTTAAACCAAAGGGTTTTCACGTACAATTTTCTTGTTTGGTTATGAAACTTTGAAATAATGAAATTTTTCAAGAGAGAAGATGTATTCTCTTTCAAACATCTGTTAAGAAAAGGTGACCTAGAGGGAGAGGCTCAGGGAAAACAAGAAAGTGTTACCATCGGGGTCTGGCATCACTAAGTGATCAGAAGGACATTTGGATATGACATATCATCAAGCTTTTGCCCAAGTATTGTTGTTCGCTCTTTTAATTAATCACAGCAGTATTATGAGCACGACTGACTGAAAAAAAAGACCCTGGTGGTTTATTTGACAAGGTGAGACATTTCAAAGCATAATTGAACAAATATTTTTCACATATTGGCTATCATGGAAACTTATATGGGTAGTATGGTCTTGTGAATCTTACAAAAATGTTGTTTAAAGCAGAAAAGCTCATTCAAATTTAATAGTATAGCCTTAATCAAACGGCCATCAAAGAGGCTGAAATTTTAAATGAAGGTTGTTCAGACTGTTGTACTGGTTTTGCAGACTAGCTCTTGGTACAAACTGCTACTAGTAAATCGATGTCAATATTTATGGAGTTGAAAAGTTTGCAAAGCATATCTTTAAGAGGACTTTGTACCTCTTTACGATGAATGCTCTTCTAGGGTCTTTAATTTACTCTGTTTAGGATACTCTTACAAATTATGTCAGCACAATTTTCACGAAAATTAACTTATACCCCCCTTATTGTTAACATTTGTCATGACAGCTATTCTCCCCTTTTTTGATGAGGCAATCTTTCCCTGAAAAGTCTCTCTCTCTAAGGTTTATATCCATTCAAGACGTTGGCGATCATGGTTCTCCACAGGTTACTATGCCTCAGATCTCCAGCTTTTACCTTTTCCTTCTCAATTGCTGTTATACACTTTTTAATATGACACTTGATACTTCCCAAGTATGTTAATCTTTGTCTTCCTCTGCTTCTTTTACCTTCAATACAACTTGTATGGGTAAGAATTTCTAGTCCTCCCTTTCTCATGATATGTCCCATAAACCTCATTTGCCTTTCACGGATTGTTTTTATTAGACACCTTTCTCCTTCAGCTTTCATCAAAACTTCCTCATTTGTTTGATGGTCTACCCATGATATTCTCATCAGTCTCCTACAAAACCACATCTCAACAGCTTCTAATCTCTTTTGCATTGATGGTGATATTGTCCAACACTCACAACTACATCACAGAGTAGAAGTTACATACCCTTCCAGTACCCTCTTCTTTGTAGCCATTGACATTTTGTGGTCTTTTAAGATCTTTCGTACTTTCAAAAGTATCTGAAAAGCCTACTACTCAATAAAACGCTTAGGATTATCCATCAGTAATACCGTCATCATCCTGTCTTTACTGAAGAATTCGTTTTCAAAGTTTGCAATCCAATATCTTTTTTAACCTCTCTCCCCTCATTTTATTGTTTGCATTTTTCAACTCTTGACTTTCATTTCTCACCTTTGTCTTGATGACGTAATATGTGAAGTTTTCTTTGATGCCTTCGCTTGAATCTGTGGGGACAACATAGGACTTCCTGGTATCTTCCCAAGAGCTCTTCTGTAAAAGAGTTCTCATACATTTTATTGTTTGCATTTGTCAACACTTAACTGTTACTTTTCACCTTTGTCTTGATGACGTAATATGTGAAGTTTCCTTTGATGCCTTCGCTTGAATCTGTGGGGACAACATAGGTCTTCCTGGTATCTTCCCAAGAGCTCTTCTGTAAAAGAGTTCTCATACATTTTATTGTTTGCATTTGTCAACACTTAACTGTTACTTTTCACCTTTGTCTTGATGACGTAATATGTGAAGTTTTCTTTGATGCCTTCGCTTGAATCTGTGGGGACAACATAGGTCTTCCTGGTATCTTCCCAAGAGCTCTTCTGTAAAAGAGTTCTCATACATTTTATTGTTTGCATTTGTCAACACTTAACTGTTACTTTTCACCTTTGTCTTGATGACGTAATATGTGAAGTTTTCTTTGATGCCTTCGCTTGAATCTGTGGGGACAACATAGGTCTTCCTGGTATCTTCCCAAGAGCTCTTCTGTAAAAGAGTTCTCATACATTTTATTGTTTGCATTTGTCAACACTTAACTGTTACTTTTCACCTTTGTCTTGATGACGTAATATGTGAAGTTTTCTTTGATGCCTTCGCTTGAATCTGTGGGGACAACATAGGTCTTCCTGGTATCTTCCCAAGAGCTCTTCTGTAAAAGAGTTCTCATACATTTTATTGTTTGCATTTGTCAACACTTAACTGTTACTTTTCACCTTTGTCTTGATGACGTAATATGTGAAGTTTTCTTTGATGCCTTCGCTTGAATCTGTGGGGACAACATAGGTCTTCCTGGTATCTTCCCAAGAGCTCTTCTGTAAAAGAGTTCTCATACATTTTATTGTTTGCATTTGTCAACACTTAACTGTTACTTTTCACCTTTGTCTTGATGACGTAATATGTGAAGTTTTCTTTGATGCCTTCGCTTAAATCTATGTGGACAACATAGGACTTCCTGGTATCTTCCCAGAAGCTACTCTGTAAAAGAGTTCTTATACTGAGCTCCTCCCAGGCTACTGTGTTGTCAAGCTAGATGTCTACACTAGAATCACGTGTGTCACTTTTCCTAAAATGAACCTTGTTATCACAAAATTCTAAAATATTATTGAAAAAATTTATGCCACCAGCTCCAACCAAGAGACATTAAATTTCTGATAATAACAGAAGATTGATTGGTCTGAAATGATAGCCAGTAAAGTTAATGAAAAGGCTTTAAAAGACAGAATAGTGTCTGAAAGCTTGACAAAGACCACTATGAAAGATTTATTACTATATTGAATATCAACAACCTTTTACGATATGTTTGATACATTTTACATTCTATTCGTTCAATACTTAAAACATTGTTTTGAATTTCGTGAAGGTGAAGTCAATTCATAGATCTTAAAATTAGTAAGAATTAACATATGTCTTCATACACCGCATTGGCTTCAGAATATTCAGTTTAAGCACTGTTCATTTTTATCAAATAACGAACGCCTCACCTTTAATTTCTCATGTCTAATAATCAAATCTATCCCTTCAGCTTCTTAATTTCTAACCAATATTTTATGGGATTAATTCGTTTTTGATCCTCTGCAACCAGGAAAATTTGTCTGATGGTAACAGAAAAAGCTTTTCTTACTTTCCCAAAAAAGCTTTTCGTACTTTCCCAACCTCTTTCTACGTTTGGATACTTCTTTTTGTTAAAATTTTTCCGACTTAATATTGAGTTAGAATAGGTTGCGCTGACGTTTAATTCTGCAGCTTGATTCGTTGTCTGTTATTGTTGTTTGTTTAAAATGCCTGGGGGGAAAAATTGCTTCAAATGGAGATTTTGATATTTCTTCTAAAATAAAGTAAAAGTTTTAGTTCTAATAATACAAACTGGATTATTGTTTCAAGAGTTGGTTAAGTGCTTTACATTCACATTAAAGACTTTTATTGTTGGGTGCTTTATGAGCGAAAATAATTTGGGTGTTGTTTCGTACCCAACACATGGAAAATAGCAATTTTAGGTATTTGTGAATGCTTTGTAGAGCTCTCTTAAAAAGGAAGTATTTTCGTGGAAACAAGAATTTGGGACCATCTGTTTTCTTTCATTTGTTCGGGGTTGGGGTATTAGAATTTTTTGTGTATTAAGATATATCCATATTCATAGGTTTTTATTTCATTTCGAAGAGAAATATTCTAGTATTGAAATTATTCAAGTTTTGATGATTGTCTTGTAGCATTTTCAAATTTTTATCAATCAAAAAAGCTACACGAAATGTCAGAATCACTAACGTTTGATTGCAAGAACATCTCTTCACAAAACATTTTCAACAAGCTGATGAATTCCCAATATAAACTATATATTTTTTATCTCTGTAACCGGTTGTATAAAATGAAACTTAATTATTGCCTCGCAGAACCGACAATTAGGGTCAACTCCTTTGTGTAAAACATTAGCCTGATAGTTGCGTATGAAGAGGCTTTGGTCTTGGGCAGCCAGATTAAAACCCTCTGTTTCTCCTCTCAGTCCGGAGCTACGTAGCTACTGATGGGTTGCCTTTTCATCTACATCAGCATGCTTGCAACGAGCTACAAACTGTCCGTGGAGATGTTTCTCACACCATTGATTTTCAATCTGCTTCATACCAGAACTTGTATCCTTTTTCTTTGGTTTTATGCTATTCCCGCTGATGATAAGGTATTATCGGTCTCTAGATCTACTTGCAGTTTACATGAAAACTTATCTTCTTTGACAACAGAGTGTAATTTTTTAGTATTTTCTTGTATGTTAATAAATTGTAACATCCAATCAACTGCGTTGTCTAGATATTGTAAAAGACCAATAGTAGAGGTTTTATAGGAAAGTTCTAATTGTATCATACCCCATCTGCCTTTCTCTCTACTTACGTACAAACGCTCTACATTAGATTTAGGATGGTGCATTTTATTACACGTAAATTGTTTTCGAATTTTAGTGTCTAACCTCCTCAACTCAGAAAGATTCCAATTCATCACGTTGAAGCTATAAGTTGCGACTGGTATAGCTAAAGATTTGATTCCAGTTATTTTATTTTTAGAATTGAGTTCTGTCTTAAAAATCGATCTCACCCTCCTTATACATTCTTTTCTGATTTTCTTTTTCATACTGGCATGCTGAATGCCGTTTCCTTCCTTAACATCAAGATACTTGTATTTCTCTTCCTGATCTAGTTCCTTAATTACAGAATTATCGTCTAGTATGATATTATGTGTACTCACCAATTTTCCCCGCTGAAAACTTGCTTTAGCACATTTATCCAGCCCAAACTCCATCCTGATATCATCAGTGAAAGCGTTTACCGATTTTGATACAGTAACCCTTCCAGTTCATAATCACTATGAGCATATAATTTCAAATCATCCATATAAAAAAGGTGGTTTATTATTTCATCATTGATCTTATATCCATATGTAGTGTTGTTTAACATTTGGGAGAGGGGTATTAGTGCCATGCAAAATAAAAGCGGAAAAAGAGAGTCCCCTTGGAAAATTCCACACTTAATCCCATTCCATGAGACGTCAAGGTACCATTAGAGTGGGCAAGGAAAAGATTTTGCCATAAAGTCATCGACGTTTTCAGAAAATTAATCAAAATGGGAGAGACTTTAAACAGTTCTAAACAACGTAAGATCCAATGATGGGGTACACTTTCAAACGCCTTTTTGTAGTCTATCCATGCCGTACTTATGTTTAAGTAAAACTCAGTTTTACTTAAAAATACACTATGAAGTTTCTTACTTGTTAAGTTGTTTTTTCTTATCTCTTCATTCGTTGTTTTTTCCTTGTCTATCTCTTTCATCATAGGCTCTATACTGGTAAGTGTTTATTCATACGAACTGTTATTTTCGATTAACACACAGTTTACGATGCTAACCAAACCTCTTCCTCCTTCAGCTCTACTAATGTACAACCGATCACCATCTCCCTTTTTGTGGAACATGCAATACATAGTCACCAATTTGCGAGTCTTGCTATCTAGTTCTTTCAGTTTGTTTACCCTGCAACCTATAATACCGACACTCTATATTTTGCTGCTTCCGCTGAAGAATTGATAGCGTTTCTGCTCTTCAATTTTCTTTTTTTTTACCTTTTACATCCTTTTAAAAAAATTCTGATTTAATATTTTACTTTATCAATATGTCTCTTACCCTATCACCTTCCAGCACTCTATGGTATTTATAGCCTTCGCCCATGTGAATCTTCTTTGACTCTATTCCTTTACTATGTTCATGCTTCTCCTTTTTCATTAATAACATTGCACACTTACTTATTCCAACCTCCATTCTAATGTCCTTGCTAAATAAATGCATTTTGTATTCACCAGAATATCCAGTTGCTTGTCTGATTTGCCAAAGAGTTTTAAGTCATCAATAAATAACAGAGGATTCATTCGTTGACTACACTTACAGCTGACCGCTACTTTACGAAGAATTAGTGAAAGTTAAATTAAACAAGTAACGAAGAGTAAAGGGGATAGACTATTGCCTTGGAAAACACCGCTTTATTTTAACTTTGTCAAAGTCTTCTCTTCTTGATGTCAATTCAGTCTCCCATCGTAGCATACGTTTTCTTACAAGATCTTTGATATTATCTACAACTTTAAATATATCAAGGCATTTAATAATCCATATTGTTATTCTTTATTAGTAGTAGTTAATGTTCTGAATTCGCTTTGTTTAAATAAGATCGGTACCAAGTCCCACCCTGGGACCTCAAACAACAGAAAGAACGAGGCTGCATGTGATGTACCCATAAGTGTGATTATCATTTTTTTGTAAATTTTATATACAATTCTAAGCCCAATGTTACCCAGCCCTTTAAGGCAAAGAAAAGTTAATTCAGACTTTTGCTCTTGTGTCTAAACTTCACACAGAAACAACAAATCAATCTAAAAAGAAAAGAAAAGAAACAAATAAGCCAGAAATCTAGATTGAGTGCTTTTTTTAAGATGCGAGCAGTTCCTTTTAAGACACTCTTTCGCATTTCAGACAGAGAGATTACCTCGTATTTTATTTCCACGAAAATCAGTCACTTTGATTATGATACCAAATGCTTCAATAAATACAGGCACCACGGTTGTTTCTAAATACTACATACGTTCTACCTCAATTCCAAGGTCATTGTATTTTGACATTTTATCAAACTCCTTTGCAGAGGTATTCTCTTTACTAGGGCAGGTTATGGCAATCATCAGGTAATTTTTATTTTTGCGGTATTAAACAATTATATCAGCTTTGTTCGCCCGTATTTCCCCGTCAGTCTGGATAATGAAATTTCAAAGAATTGTGATATTGTCATTTTCAATCACCTGGGAGATTTCATGATCGTATTGTAAAGAGCAGCACTGAGATAACTTTCAATGAATATAATGGCAAACTCGGTCGTGTCAAGCCTTGTTTTTAGTGTTGGTCAAGACAGCACAACCCAATGCAATTTGATTAATCGTTTCTGAGAGCGTCCGGCATAACCTACAGTTCGGATCAGCTCAATTGTTACCTATATTGGCTTGATAATATCTAGTGTACAAGCTCTGTTCCTGAACAGCTATAATAAATATTTCAGTCTTTTAAGTTTCCATTTCGTAAGCAGAGACCTTAGTTAATTCGCCTGTCCTGTATTTAAGAGAATATGATGCAAAACTGTGGTGATATGTCTTAATTGAAATAGAGGTTGATTAATACTACTAATAATAATACTATTGTTATTAAGGCCTGTACCGATATTTGGAATGCTAGAAAATAAAGTGTAAAATTTAAATGTTATTTTGAATTTACTTTCTTTAGAAAGTCTCTTTTTCCTGGCTTTAACCATTTCCAACGTGAGCGGATTTTTTAGTTTTCAGTCATCTTTTTCTTGTTTGTGAGAATTTTTATGTCACAGTTGTAACTGTATTTTATAATTTTTAGAGGCTTTTTAATGATAACAAGACTTATGCTCAACATAGTTGTCCTCTGTCAATTGTTTCTGATAACAACAAGACGTCAAGCAGCTGAGTAGTGTTCAGTTTGGTTTATTTCCTTAGATATACCATCATTTTCATTATTGTATAATCCTGAATTAGGTGGGCAGGTGCTAAATATATGTTAACAAACAGAGTAGACATAATCGAATACAGCTAAGCTCAAATTAATATTAAACATCAACAAGGTCAATGCTTACACTGTGGAGAGTCTTTTAGTCAACGAAATTTTATTGAGCAGATGATATGTTGATGATGGGATGTTATTTACCAACATTAATTTTGATTGAAATATGACAACAAAAAATAAAATAGAGATAATTGCTTCACCATGCAGGAAGCACATCACGAAATGAGTGTTTCATAAAGCTCAAAGAAACCATATTTTATTGCATTAAAAGGTATAAGTGACGCAATGGATCATTGTGAATACAAACATGTCTGCGTTGTGCAATCTTTTTAAAAATCAGCGGGAGTCAAAAATTCCATAAGTTGCCTGTGCCTGTCGTCTTAAAGGAGTGTGAAAGAGTTAAATATTTGTATATATTTAACTAAGTTGATCATAACAAGGCTCTAGCACCACAGAAATGTTTAGAGCTACAAGAAGGAAGGGATGCAGGTAGGTATAGTTGGCAAGCCATAACTAAGCAGCCAAGAGCCAAGAGGTTTCTTTCACCTTACATCTTGTATCACCCCAACACCGACTTCAATCTCTAGTTTTTCCATTCATCCATTGAGACCTTTTCTTACGCATCCCATAGCTGCTACTGGTACAACTAGCGCTTTTCTCAACGACCAGAGCCTTATTAATTCTCTCTTTACGTTTTGGTATTTTTCAATTTTTTCATTTTCTTTGTCATGCTCCCCTATTATCTCCTGGAGTCGCAACATCCTATAAATAAACCGCAACTGTTTGTCTGTCTATCTGTCTATCTGTCTTTCTGTCTTTTGTCTTTTTGTCTTTCTGTCTTTCTGTCTTTCTGTCTTTCTGTCTGTTCAGGGTTGGCGTCAAAACATGTGGAGCGATCGCAGCCAAACTTGGCACGAACTTGGAGGAACATCCGGGAAGTGACTGAGGCCTACCGAAAGTAAGGTTACAGGGTCAGATGTGCATTTTGAAGACACTTAGCTGACTATAAAAGGCACAGTAATTGTCTGATCGACACCAAACTTAGATGAAACCTCCATGGGAATGCTGTGGAGAAAATAGGGGCAAAGAAAGTGACGTCATGAAACAGGAAGTGGTATTTCAGGACAAGAAGTAGAGCTGTTGCAAGCCCTAGAGACCACCGATTGCAGCGAAAGTTTGCGGGAGGCTGTAGNGTTCAGGGTTGGCGTCAAAACATGTGGAGCGATCGCAGCCAAACTTGGCACGAACTTGGAGGAACATCCGGGAAGTGACTGAGGCCTACCGAAAGTAAGGTTACAGGGTCAGATGTGCATTTTGAAGACACTTAGCTGACTATAAAAGGCACAGTAATTGTCTGATCGACACCAAACTTAGATGAAACCTCCATGGGAATGCTGTGGAGAAAATAGGGGCACAGAAAGTGACGTCATGAAACAGGAAGTGGTATTTCAGGACAAGAAGTAGAGCTGTTGCAAGCCCTAGAGACCACCGATTGCAGCGAAAGTTTGCGGGAGGCTGTAGCTCAGCCAAAAGGAAGTGGCCTTATAAAGCTGTAAAGTGGGCTGTTTTAACATTACAAAGCTCCGATTTCGACAAAACTTTACAAGAGCCTATAGGTATGCCTAATGAACACAATGAGAGGACTGAAGAAGAACCGAAAAAAAGCTATCTAAATGTCGGTATAAAAACAAACACAAGGGAATACCCGGGAGACAATGAGAACACAAGAGGATACCCGGGCGAAGCCAGGTACTTTGCTAGTCAATAATATTGCACGACTTCGTCTTTTTCTCTGCCAATACCAAATCTGGTCTCTTACCCTCAATCACATTGTCGCACTGGATAGTCATGTCCCACAATAATTTCAATTTATACTTTTCTACTGCTCCCTATGGGCAATGTTCGTATCATTTTTCCTTTCCTGCCAACTCCATCCTTTTTCCACAACTTGCAATGAATTAGGTTGGCAACATTGTCATGCCTTCTCTTGTACTCCTGCTGAGCTAGTTTTTTACACTTGCACATAACATTATTGTACGGTTACCCCTTTCCCTCGCACATCCTACACAGTGGACTTTCACAAGTTTTTTCAATCTTATGCTTGACATAGTTTATCCGTATCGCTTGTTCCTGGGGAGCGAATATTAGTGCTTCTCTTTGCACTTTAAGATCACTTTGTACAGCCGATTTCCAAGATAATCTCATCTATTTAATCAGTCATCTTACAGTCGAACTGTCCATACATTCTTTTATCGTGTCATTTCATTTTAACCTTGTTTTGGTTACTTTTTTAAAATTCTTTCTTCCCCATCAAGTTTTAAGCCTCAGTGATACGAACTTTCTTCACATCTTTTAGAAGCTCTTCTTCTGAATCCCGCACATACAATCCCAAGTCGTTCTCCACACTTTGCACCCAATCTTAAATGCTAATCAAACCTTTTCCACCATCTCTTCGTTTCACATACAGTCGATCAACATCACTTTTTGGATGGAAAGCACCGTGCATAGTCAAAGTCTTTCGTGTTGTTCTATCAATTTTTTTCAATTCCTCTACTTTCCACTCAATTACTCCGTCTCCATATTTCAGGAGCACAACGGCCCATGTGTTGGTTGTTTTTATCTTATTCTTGCCATTAAGTTTGGATTTCAGCACTAGTCTTAACCTTCTCTAAAATTCATCAATCAACTTTTCCTTCATTTTCTTTTATCTCATCCAGTTCAAGGATACCAAGATAAATATACCCCTTTTCATTTACTTTTCTCATTACGTCTTGATTTGGTAGATGGATTTTTTCAAGCCTAACCATTTTCCCTCTCTCCTGAACAACCACTGTGCACGTATTTAAATCAAATTCCATACCGATGTCCTCACTCAACAGATACACTGTTTACTCCAGGTCATCTATTTGGTTTTCGTTCTTCCCAAAGAGTTTTAGGTCATCCATAGAAAGTAACTGATTTAGTTTGTATTCACTCTGACGCCACTCGTAAGATACCTTTACTTTTTGTAACAGTAGGGAGAGTGGGATCATACACACGACAAAAATCAACTGAGAAAGGCTATCTTCTTGAAATGTGCCTCTATTGACATCCAACTCATATAGATCGGATCCATTGGAAGTCAAAAGAAGTTTCTATCCCTTCATACTTTCTTCAATAAAACTACTGATGTTTCCAGCAATACCACATATCTCAAGATACTCTTAGGTCCAGCGATAGGGACAGAGTCATAGGCTTTCCTATAATCAATCCACGCCATAGCTAGATTAGTCTTTCTTTTCTTACAATCTTTAAATATCGTCTTGTCAATCAATAGTTGGTCTTTAGTCCCTCTGCTTTTTCTTTTGCTCCTCTTGGGGTAATTTCTCACTTTTTAGAAAGTTGTACATCTCACCTAATATTATACCAGTCCTTAACTTCCATATGAGTGATAAGAAAGTATTGGTCTAAAATTACCAACTGCATTTCCCTTGGCTTCATCTTTTTGACACACCATAGTTCTACGATATGTCGTCCAAGGTGGTATGTCCTTCTTGCCTTCTAGTATTTCATTCAACTGAGAGGCATTTCTGTTATGCGGCTGATTGAGTCTCTTTATCCAAAAACCTTGCACCCCATTGTGATCCGTTGCTTTCAATTTGGGCATCTTTTAGCATTGGTTATTGACTTTGTTCTCATCAATTAATATATTTCTCTGCTTCACCTTCTCCATCCCTCCTTTCATTTCCTTTAACCAATCAGCTTCCTTGTTCTGCTCTTTCTCTACATCCTATGTCATACTCCAAAAGGTCTTACTTTCCTCAGCATTTGGAGTTTGACCGTCCCTGTTTCCTGTCTTTCCATTTAATTCATTGTAGACTCTTTTTTATCAATATCAGACAATCTATTTATCCTATTCTGCTCCATTCTTTGCTTGTATCGAGTGATTTTAGCAGCATTGGTGAGGATTCTTTGCTTTATTTCTTCAATCACAGTTGTTAACCCTTTCCGTTCTACTCGGTATTTTGCCTTCACAAATTCAGCTTTGCCTTTTCGGCGGTCTCGAACCTTCCCCTTCTTCAATCTTTCTAGAAAGCTAACATCCGCCTTTGTCTGTTTTATATTACCTTCAGCGCGTCTCTTTTACCAAGGTTCTTTTTTTTTGCCCTCTTTTTGTACGCTTTGAGACCCAGTGATCTGCTGCCCACACAATCGCAGCTTTGATTAGATTTTTTGTTTAGGTTATATTTGTTGTTTTAATGAGCTCAATTACCCTGTTTATTCCAGCCGTAAGTCTGTTCAGACTCGTTATATCAACTTTCTTAAAAGAGATACAATTAGCACCTCTTCCTTCAATCATAATTTCTTGTCGTTGAACGAAGATCATTTGTGCTTCCTCGTCCAATATTTGAACATTCGGAATCGGATTATCAATATCCTCGTATGCTTTATGCAAGATATGATCAGTTCTCTCATCAGGTCCAGTTTTGACAATTTTTGATTGCTCCACCTCAGCTTCTACAACGGTCTCATTCTCTTCGATGTTTTCTGCATCAATCATTCTCCGAATACTTTCCAATTTCAACTCCGATGACCATTATTTTTTCTGATAGCTCTAGCTTGGTTACACAATCGTTGTTCAGTAACATCAAAAATTCCACGTTCTCTCTCCATTTATACATCAATCTTTGGTATCGGTAGCGGTATCCTTGAATTGGTTTATCGTCCTTATAATAAAAAATTCTATCACAACCTTGTTCATTTCTTTAGACCACTTTGCTCTGACAGTCGCAGGATGACGACCAGACCCCCCGCTGTCAACCCGGGGAACACCTGGCCGGGCGAGGGACCTTCACATGACATTACAGCCCCATTCACGCCGTTGTTTTCAACTATTTGCTTTGACATTCCACTCAAAAGAGGTTGTGTTTTAAGGTGCACAACCACCAGTGCTTTTATTGTGACATCGTCACTAGAGGGGTTGAAAGCCAGAGCTAAAGAGTCCCCCTTACCCATGACGCAGACTACTTTGTGGCGAATGCCAATCCGGTATTTCTTGGTCGCGAGGAGCCCTAACGGGTATAATACCTTGCTCAAAGGTGACCCGGAGGTAGTTGTGGCAAAGGGTAACCTCATTTTTCCACGTCGAAACTCCACAACGGGATGCAGTTTAATGTCAATATTCCAGGACATATCATTTGATTATTATTATTATGTCTAAAATATTTTTATCTCAGAATAAGATTATATTATTCTGGTCTTCATTATACTTATGGAAGCAGGTGACAGCAAGTCACCAAAGGTCCCAAAAGTCCTCTTTCCAGGTCTATAAAGACAACAC
>RDPX01000016.1:2807922-2946062 GCA_003991215.1 Morbakka virulenta
TTCTTTTCGACCTCAGGCTGGTCTCGCCCTGAGGGACGCGTCCCTTGTTGACCCGCGCGACGGACGATGCGGTATGTTTTACGTCTTGTTCTCATTTCATTTCGGGGTGCATTTTAACCTTACTGCCAAGGGGCTGAGTATTCCGCGCCATTTACCATCTGGTACTTTGAACACATCGCGGATCGTGGACAGACTCAACTCCGCCGGACGTCAACCCGGTATTTCAAGGTCTCGGAGTGGGCTAACAGGTGCTACACCTTGCCCAAGGGTGACCTGGAGGTAGTTGTGGTAAAGGGTAACCTCATTCGCCCACGTCGAAACTCCACAACCGGATGCAGTTTAATGTCAATACCCAGGACAAATCATTATTATTATTATTATTATTATTATTATTATTATTATGACTACCGTTTTCTCCTTTTTTTTCAGCAACCTACTCATTTTACATGTGATATACATTTATATGCATCCTATCTCCTAAATTGAATCTTTGTTCTTTTGATAAGCAATATTTGAACATGTCACTTGGTAGTCTTGAACTTTCGATTGTAATTACCTTCCATTGACTGCTCAAGATTTTTTTTCCGTGGTCATTGCAATTATCTTCTATAGTTTAACTCTTCTTCTTTTTGAACACTAGGTTATCTTTCAGAGAACATCACTCTAGAAAGCTGTCATCGCTCTTTTTCATTCTACTATCGGTCTCTGAGGCACAATGACTAATATAACTATCGGCTTAATCAGTTTGGTTTGACCTATTTGCATCATTTTCATTCACAGTTCCCCATTTAAAGAGGTTCTCAATCTCTATGAATGTATTATGTATCCAATGTCTACACAATTGTATCTGCTCTCCAACTTGATGCTTTTTCAACATTCATACATAAAAGAGCTGCTAATATTGTAGATGGAATCCTGTAAACCTAATAGCTAGCGCTAGGAATCCCCCAAGTCCAAATATATCACAATCAGATGGCAGCAATTTCTCTACAATTCACCCATCCTTTAAAAAGTCTTCTTTTGAGTCAGGTTAACTGTCATTGATGGTCTTAAAATTATATTTTTCCAAGAAGTGCATGAGTAGATCGAAGAAAAAATCCCACCAGTATGCTCGCTCTGCATAAAATTCAAATTATAAATCAAGACTATAAGCTAAAGTTTTTGTCTTTTACCACAACGTCTGATGGTCGCTGTGACATAGACATGAAGAAGAGAACTACTGCATCCAAAAAAACTTCCTAATCATTTTCACATTGCACTGAAATATCAAAAATTTAAAGATTAAAGATCAAAAAGATCAGATAAAAAAAATTTAAAGCTACCCAAACGAGAGTCCTTAATCCTTACCTAACATCGGTTTTGATATATGTGCCTAAGTATTGGAAGTTGAGCTGTGAAATAAAGAAAAATGTTAAAACTACTGGGATTCTTTTTTCAGACGTATGTTCATAATTTCTTGAACTGATGACTAATACTGAAAACGTAAAATAATTAAGAAAAAACTAAATAAAAAAGACAGCACCAGGGGGTTTTTTGTCTTTGTTTCGCCAAGCAAGATTAGAAATCACTGTTTTATTCTGTAACGTTCAACAACAAACGCTTCAGAGGACAATATAAACTTAGTCACATCTTAGTCATGTTTAGTCTTAACAACGAAACAACATACTGAAGAATGAACTCTACTAACTTCATAAAATTATCAAGAGATAAATTTAGTTGAGAGAAGATGATCGCCGTTATCTGTAAGGGTTATGGTACTTGGTAAGGGCAATGATGAAATGTAATCAGCGAGATAACTTATCAAACACTATGTTTTCTCCCCAACGAATTAAAAATAAACGTTTATGTCTATGGGACGAAAAAACATTTTAAACTTATATCCAGTCATAGCAGCGACGAAAAGTGATGTCAAAAATTGTTGGTTACTGCTTGGGGAGTTGTGTAAATTAAAACTGGAAATTAAGATAGTGCGTTTTAGACTGCTTTGCCCCATAATGAGTCTACTTTTACAACAGCTATTTAATAATAATGACGCCGATACAGGAGGCAGTAAGGTCACCAAAGGACAGTAACTTCATAAAATAAGTTACCTAAAATGTACTGTAAAATGTATTGGGAGTTATACAAAGTCTATATCTCAACTAAAGAAGTAAAGATAAAAGGGGTCTGCTCTCTACAGGATGGCGTCTTAAAAATGGTGCTTCTGGTAGTTTGTGCTATTCAAATAATATAATATCTTGTTCAGTTTATTTACATCAATTCACATAGTAAGCATGAAATGAACAAAAGGGTTTATTTTAAATCTTCATGGTTCATAAAAGTCTATGTGGTTAAAGACTATTCATACTGACAAGAAATTGTCTCGAAACATCATTCTCACTTTTGAACATTTAAGTACAAATATGACTTGAGTATAACACCAAACATCACTAACATTTCTTACGGGATCAATTTCCTGACAAAGCCTAATTTTTTTTCGCCTTAAAATTTGTCTCCACAAGACCAAGAACTTGGATCAATCTATGATACACACCACTGAGTCTCATTAAATAAATAACTCAAGCCGTTTCGTTTTGGTTTCATATCTGATGTTCAGAAAGGAGGTGATTTTGTACTTATCCAAGTACACAACTTTCTTAGCATTGATTCCATAATTGGAATAGGTGATCCGACGAGTTAAAGCTAAGTAGAAAGATAAAGTTTGGTAGTTTTAATCATGCAATGTGTGTATCCATTCTTAATTGTTTTAATAGCATGACAACAAGAAGGCAACCCCCATAATTTGGGGGTCGCTTAACAGCTTCAGCTACAATCATTTTGGAATTGTAGGTCTCTATCCTTAAAAACAGCTTAAGTAGTCACACAAAAAAATATGACTTGGTGAACGTGCAGGCCCAAGTTGCTAAGTCGACATTAAAATTGACCTCTCTAAGTTTTCTGGTCAAACTAAACCTGGTTAAGCTTTAAAATGAGCCACACGAACACCTTTTTACCCCAAGTGTTTCCTTGTGGTTATGCAGAAAATAACACAGCCTATATTTAAAGAGCTGCAAAACATTCTGCATGAAATTAAAGTTTTATAGTTTTCCACGTCAAATTCATATATATGAGATTATTATTACGTACTTGATACAGGAAAGAGGAAGTAGAGAAACAACTTATTATTTAGGAAAAAAAGAAAGATGCTCTTCCTATTTGAACAATTCGTATCATCTTGGGTTGTTTTTGAAATTTTTGAACTGAGGAGCAAGGGGGTGTTATTCTGAGACACTTCATCAGGCGCTAGCAAGTGGGCTAGCGCCTGATGAAGTTCGGAAAGCTGGCGATTTCTGAGCACATGGCATGTCTCAAAATTTGCAAGAAAATTCAACTAAGACATTAATTTAGACACAGGAAACGTTTTCTAAGGTAATGAAACTTGAGGCAACCTTTTTTTGTTACAAAGGCTAAACGATGCACAAAAACAAAAATTTAGAATCATCAAACGTTTGAAAATCTACACAAAGCCATGATGGAAGGGATGTCAACCTTTCTTAAAGGCACTAGTTTTGATAAATAAATATTTAACCCAAAGCCTTCCCTGGAAAAAGTTTAAATTTTTGCTCGGGATCTCTCGTTTTGCTCTAAATTCAAGAAGCCCAAGTTATGTTTAAAAAAGATATGTTGAGAAAGAGACGATCTTAAAATAAGAAACGTCCATATCAACAACACTGAATACTAAATCATATTCTTCATGACTGCATCAGAAAGGACCTTGGCTTAACTGCTTTGAAGATTTCCCAAGTAAGTCAATCAATTTTTTTTCTGTTGGGATTTACCAAAGTCTTTCTTTCAATTGACATCAGAAAAAATCCTTGCATTCTATCCTGAAGCATGGTAGAGTGTAGCTTTGCTTTTACGCGTTTTAGGCTGGAAAATGATCTTTCAGATGAGCAGGACGTAATTGGTATCCCCACTGCTATTGCGTATACAAGGACAATCGGATCTTTGTGATTAATCTCTGATACAATATCCTTCCTTATGATGTCGATACGTTTGGTTTGAATATCTTTGCTCAGAAAAGTTAACTTTAAACCCCGCCAATAGTGGCGCGTCAATACTTTCCTCCATCTTTTCTCTCCGTTTCTCTATTTGCAAGCCAGTTCTCTCTCTCTCTCTCTCTCTCTCTCTCTCTCTCTCTCTCTCTCTCTCTCTCTCTCTCTCTCTCTCTCTCTCCTCCCTCTCTCTCNATCTAGCTATCTAGCTATCTAGCTCTCTCTCTCTCTCTCTCTCCCTCTCTCTCTCTCTCTCTCTCTCTCTCTCTTCTCTCTCTCTCTCTCTCAAGGTGCCGTATCCTGACGGATGTTGGCTGTCATGCTATCTCTTGCCCCGTGTATGAGCTCACATGGTGATGTTCCTGTCCATCTACTCATATCTTTTAGGAAAGTCAGTCTTTGTCTTCTTCTGTCTCGTTTTCCATTGACTTTTTTCCGGTGATTGATAGGCTCTCCATTCCATCTTTTCTTATCAGGTGACCAAAAAATCTCATCTGCCTTTGTCTGATTGTCGTTATTAATTTCCTGCCTGTTCCCATTCGTTTCAGCACTTCTTCGTGTGATTGATGGGATGTCTAGATAACTTTCAGGATTCGTCGATAGAACTACATTTCTACCGTTTTCAGTCTTTTTTTCCATCTGAGATGAGATTGTCCAGCATTCACCTCCATATTGGAAAAACATAGCACGTTACGTCATGTATTAAGTTCATGCATTAAACAAGTGTGATGAAATAAAAACGAGTCGTAAAGTGCAACCAACCCAAAAAATCACTCACTTTAAAAGATGATATCTTGACCAGCTTCAGAAAACTATGTTTAAAAAATCCACAAAAGTTGTTTTTACTTGATGGGTGGTTTTCATTAAGTCATATGGGAGTTCAGTGATTACCCATGCCTATTGTGGAAACCAGGAATTGAAGAGAGAGTTTGAAACATGCGTAGTCAAACAAAACATCGTGCTGTGACCACAAGGTCAAGGTGTGAATTCAACAATAAGTCGATTTCCATGGCGTCCTGCTTCATTGATTCTGTGGTCTGTTGATGGACACGCATAAGTTGATTGGAGCAAGTTTGTGTTTTTGTCGGGCCTCATAAAGATTGTCGAAACTGGCATGAATGGTCTTACAAATTAAACTCAGTTTACTACTTTGGTGCTCTTGACTTTAGCGCCTCTGTGCATCTCCAAGATGGCTTGCTGGAGGGGCCATGACCCCTTGCCTCCCTGCCACGCCTCGACTGCACGTGACCCCATTAGTTTTTTCTGTCTTGCCGCTCAAGAAACCAGCAGGTATTTTTGTAAAATTGTTTCTCAGAAGGGCAACCTTATTTGTTCTTTTAAAGAAGATTTTTGAAATCACAAGTAATTGCAATGTGCAAATAATTCACTTTTCAGCACAATGTGACATACCTCCTGGCGGAAGAATCGGGTTCAGTAAAAAAATTTCTTTTTGTTGGTTCTAACGTCATTTTTCTCCAGTAACTGGGGCTTAGACAGTGCCATTGACTGGGACTTGGATCTGGCAGTGAGGAATTTCTTGGATGGATGGCCTTTCTGACGCCAACCATTTTTCTTTTTGTGAAGTTCAAAAGTCGCCCGGTCAGGGAATCGAACCCGGAACTCTCGGTTACGATGCAGTTGCACTAACCATTAAGCCACCGCTTCGGGTTGAGTGAAAATGACTCAGTTATTTTCGTTGCAAAAGGGTTACTACATTCGCTTTTCGGTACTCCAACTTCTTTTTGCGGCTATCATAAGATGATTCCAAGTATTTACAAAGGTGGCTGGAATGTTCTTGACTAAAAAAATCATAAAATTATGAAATCTAAGTTGTATTTACTGCAAGGTATGTTGCCATATTTGAGGGAAAATTTTAAAGCCGAAAAAAGAAAGGCGAATTACACAATGTCTAGACCCGATAGAGAATTTCTGAGAGATTTGAAATCGTTGTATTAAATTATTGTATTAATTATTTTAAAAAATTATTGTACACAGAAAAGGTAATTTTTTGTTTTTCAGTGAACTCTAACAATCGCTGGGTGTTTCGATCATATATACTATAAATCATATAAGTAAAAATTATGTTTATATTATATACATACACATTCCTGTGACATTAATGTGGCATAAATTTTCAAGTATATTCAATTTTTAATTTAGCCTTTTTTTTTCTTTTCATTTGATGTACACCTAATATATCTATTTACATCTAACGTTTTCCTTGTTTTCCAGTTTACTTCGATCCACTAAACCACTGATCCCAACCGACACCCAGTCTTGATAGAATGGGCACACTCTGGTATTGGTGTTTCAGCTGCATTTTATCAAGACTCTATCTGATATAATGCCGCACTGAAGTTACTATTTTTAAAGCTCCCAATTCAGAATAATACCAATACCATTGTAATGTGCACTTCTATTGGAATTTATTCCTGTTCATTTTTCAAAATTTTCGGATTCAAGTTCCCTCCTGGTTTACATACGCCTATTAATCCAAGTTTTTTTCTTTGCATTTCACCAACGGCATCTTTTTGGTCTTCCTACATGGTATAGAATTAGGACATTCTACGTTGCAACATTTCAACGTAGTAATTTTTTACAGTCGCTTGTCGACGACAAGACATCTTCTACTTTTTACAGTTAGACCTTGCAGGGAAGATAGCTCTATGTTGATCTGGCTCCACTTTTCCTATCTTGCATTTCCCACCGACCAAAGTATGAATATGATTTGAGCTACTAACGCCATCAAATCATTTATTTTATTTTATTTTTTGGACTTCCCATAGTTTTCCTCTGTTACGCAGCTTTCTTACCCTTTGCATCACCAAATGCTTACCTGAAGACATAGTTTTCTCTCTATTCGTCTTTGATGACACGCGGAAATGCCCTTGGCTGTGTTCCTGGACCCCACGCACAGGGAGGGGGGGTTGGAAACTAGCAATTAAAAAGTACAGGTTATTGAAATTAAATGATAAAAAAGTAAATACTAAAACACAGTAAATAAGCCCACAATAACATTAATCAGTCAATGCTTTCCTTTAGGACAAGTGATATCGCCTAACTTTGGGAACAGCAAGAAAACATCTTAAAAAAAGTCACAGTCGAAAGACTGTAAGCATTCTTAACACATCTAAACTTCAATGGCTGATGCCTATAAAACGTTTGAAAAATATGATTAAATTTTTTTTTAATTATAACTTCTTTAAATTGTATCAGTAATGAATTCCAGTTATATTGTATCCATAATAAAGTAACTGCTTCCATATACGTCCATATGTAGAAAACCCTATGAAAAATATCGATTTGTGAAAGAGTTAGCTTGTACTCAGGATAACAGAATGAAAAAGCAGTTCATAGTTTTAATTTTTGCTTCCTTTTCTTAGCAATTTCTTACTGTTAGGTGTACTACCTTAACTTAAGAAACGTACTAAAACTCCGATAATTCTTTCAGTGTATGCTTTGAAATACATACAAGTGCAAATAAGGGTGCGAATATATAGACAAAACATACTGAGTTTCTTTTGTTAATCTTTTGAAATCTACCATTGATTATTAGATTTTATGTTAACAATTAAAGAAAAATCATCCTAGCGTGTAGAAGAGGTTTGTGTAATGAGTTTGCACCTATTCAGCTTTAGTTTTACGAAGGTTTGATACTTGGTAATGCTTACAGAGGTAAATCATCCTGAGCAAGTAATTGTTGCACGCATTTAACGAGGATTCAAGGAATAAGAACTATTGGGTAAGCATGAAATGGTCTCTTAAAAATTACTTTATTCTTTTTGATTGAAAGAATATTTATTTGCTTGTCAAATGTTCTGCAAAACCACACTCTACAAGAAAATTAGTGAATCTAGATGCCTTCCTGATAGAACAGTCTGCTTCTGCTGAATGTATTAACCCCTGTTATAACTTGTGTTCTTTGTATACGATAGTACATATTACTGTGGTAACCACATCAATGAAATTACTTGTTAGCCTAAACATTTTGTTCACTGAAGTTAAGATTCTATTATTCTACAGCTGATGCTCTCAAATGGAAGGAAACAGCATTTGAATTATTACAAAATGATCCTAGGGAAGGAGTGCATGTTCTTATGAAAGCTGCTAGAGGTATGCTTATTTCACTTTTGTATTACCAGATATTCTTTGGAGTTTAATAATACCACGTTATGTAAAATTAGACTACATTCTATCAGCACATATCTTGGCGAAAATAAATTTTACCTACTCCAATAAAACAATCTGAGTGAAGTCCTTTGGAATTATTTATGGAGGGTGAAAGCGACAAATAAGAACTGCTCATTAAAAGAGTAATCATTGTCACTCATTGAAACTATTAGTCATAATAGGTCTATAATATATAATTTATACCATCTTGGTTAATAATTTTATTCCTGTGGGGATTTTAAATGCTATTGTCAAGACGGGATAATGCTTGGTCATTAGGAATATAGTCTTTGTCCGAGAAGATAATGTGGACACCATAACCCAAATCATCATTAAACTAGAAATGTCACTATATTCAAATAACCTCAGTGCATTTTCCAGCAAACAGAGAATATAGACCTGAAATTGTTGTTTAACCCTTTGACTACCATAAGGAACTGGGCAATCCAAAACAGACAATCTTCTGGTTTTGGGGGGCAATTTCTAATGCTTACTTAAAATAACTTAGTCCCTTTTACTATGCATGCATGGCAACGGAGTTACAGAGTGGGACACGTTTCCCTGTGGTAGACAAAGAATGCTTATAATGTATAGCTTCTTGTCACCCAAACATCATTTCCAGTATTTCTGCACATGCCAGGGGTATTGTGGGATGCCTCTTATTCATTGTAGCAGAAATAAGGGTCAGCCACAGAAGGCAAAGATGTCGCTATAACAATTGCAACTAATGAGCAAAATAGTTTAAGGTTTCTCGCTCAGATTCTAAATTTCAAGAAAATAAGACATTAGGAAACTAAAAAGGACGTCCTACCTCACTGGCTCGAGATAATTTACTCACTGCGCTTCATACTTGGAAAATTTGAGGTTTGAAACCTTAAGATAGATAGTTTCTGCTGTAGATGTTTCCTTACAAGCTCATTTATTCCAATATTTCTTTCCAAATTTGGGGAAATAAACCAACATCACTTGTTTTCATTGAATATGATGCATGTTTAAGCAATTTCTTAATGGTAATGGTAAAATATGATGCAGCTAACAACTAATCAAAAGTGATCCCCTGGTTTACTTAAGTCAATCAAGGCCTCTCAGAGACGCTTAAGTATGTATTAGTTGAAAAAAGCCTGTAATATAAAGGCTTCAGAACTCTCCTTAATTGTTTTTTTGTAGTCAGAAGATCTTCAAGACGTGCTACGTCTTCACTAAAGCAAGCCAATGACAAGTGTCTGCTGAATTTTGTACTGATCTGCAAATTAGTGCAATGAGAGTTAAGGCCAAAATCTCATTGAAATCCGAAGTTTAATTGTGGAAAATCAGTATAGAAATTGTTTGAAGGAAAAATTTTGTTCCTGTCTTTCAGATCTTAAGTAAGATTTCCTTCAGATGCTTTGGCCTATATCAGTCTGATAAATACGTATATATAGAGAGAAATAAATAAATAGATAGATTGATAGATAGATAGATAGATAGATAGATGGATAGATAGATGGATAGAAGCTTTAGTTTTAAATGTCAATCATATTTTTATATTTAGTTTCACCTTACAATCTAAGTTCTTCTCCCCAAGCTCTCGCTGTGATTTCATTTCTTATTTCATTTTCCCTTATTGAAAGCAGACCTGTAAAAGAATATTTGTTTAAAGTAGACTTAACCGATTAGATTTCCTTACATGGACGAGTACAAAAAAAGTTTTTCTTCAGTTTCTGTAACTGTGAGGACTTAAACTTTTCAAATATTGTTTACTTTTGTGTTCTAATAATCGTCACTAATCCCTTGTAAAAATCTGGCCTATTTGATTTTCTTGAGCAGCTTTTAGTTTAGAAAACTAAAAATAGCATCTTACAGGTTTAAATTTCTAATACACAATTTAATTCTCACCTTAGTGGCACTGTTTGCTAATATTTTTCACAAAACATATAAAGATGGGTTGTGTCTTACTCACAGTAGCCTCTCATCCAAAACACAGCTGGCCAACTTGGATTAAATTTCAGTAATAATCTTCGAATAAAATCACCTGTTACTTTCTTGGGTATCGAAAAAAAAAGGGGTTGTATTGTATTTATCAAGGAATTAAGGGGCAAGGTAGCTTAAAATTTTGTTGATGTTGAAGTAAAAAGCTCATAAAAATAAATGGAAAATAATAATGAAGGGTTTCAGAAGAGTATAAGGTGAAGAAATACTGAGTTTAAGGGGTAAAAGTCATTGTAAAAGCAGGAATGGTGAGAGAAGGCAAAGGTTTGACATGGAAAGTTCTTTCCAAAAGCAGAACCGAAGAGACTGAGAACTTCCTAAAAACAGGGCAGGATCTATCTTTGTAGGAAAAATACATCAGAATACATACTGATGGAAAGTGATCAGTGAACGATGGCTGATATCTGGATCGAGGAAGAAAACGGTTACTCACATTGCCAATAACTCTCTAGGGCCAATGTAAAAGTACGAAATGGCAAGGGTTGAAAAGGGTAACAAATACAAGTTAAATGTATTAATTGTTAAATGTAAAGTTTTCTTCATGCACACAGCACTTTACTAGGACCCAAGTAATTTCAAAACTTGTACAATATTTATTTGTATGTTAATTGCCTTTTTTCATTATTTTAATTGTATTATACTTATTTTTTTATTTTTATACACAGGATTTATATGAAAAACAGTTTTGTAAACTGATATAATGCATCTGTTGAAATATTATTAAATAATAATATTAATAATAATAATAATAATAATAATAATAATAATAATAACGTAGTGCATAAAGGGAATCTGTTTAGAGACATTAACTGTTAATGATTGTGGACCTCCCATAGGTTTATTGACTTTAATGCAAAAAGGTATCAATTTCATTTGTATTGCATTTTGAAGCAGTGTCTTTTGTTAATGACAAATTGTCCAAAATATTTCATTTTGTAAAAAATAACTAAGAGCAATTAAATTTTACTAGTAAAGTACTTTCAGGTTGAGGAAAACCATTTCCTTCAAATATCTTACTAATATAAAATGTATTCTGGCTTTAGGTTAGGATTGGATCGTAATACTATATCACAAGATACTGAGTGTATTTAAGTAAAATTTCTCATACGTTATTCAAGTATTTCCTAAATTTTCTATTTTTTAAATATTTTTTATCATCATATTTAATTTTATTACAAATTATCTTCATTAAGTACACTTTTAATTATTTTATATAATTAAACGTAATAATACTTATCATCATATTGCAAATGAATTGAATATTGGATCGATAATGTGAGTAAAAGAAACAGGTGTTAAAATATCTGAAAACAAAGTTAAAAATCAGCCTTGCTTAAGTATTCAGTAAATAAACACCAGACAGTTCTTTTATTCGACAAGTTATTTTCCACATCTACAAAAAAAATTGTCAGTATTTGACCAAAGTCATGTTAAATAAATTTTTGAGTCTGTTTTTGAATCGCCGTGAAGTGTATTCATAGTTCAATGAGTCCCGTCTGTCATTCCAATCATTCCTTGAAAAAGATACATATAAATAGAGTACCTTGCACCCCATTCAAAATATGTACCAATAAACCTTGTAGATGTAAGAGCTTTATCATGTCATGAGTTGTAAGCTTTTTCTGAGTTACATTTCTAGAGATACTTCTCCCATCGTCAGGCTACTGAAATGACTAGATAAGGCTATTTTTTACTTTGGTATTGCGGACGTGCGTGTAGACAGGGCTCGAGTTGTTTCGGGAAGTGGCGCCATGTTGTTTGTTGTGTTTCTTTCTTTAGTGCTGGAAGCCATATTACTGGAAGGGTGTAGGATATACTGTTGATGTGATTGCTGCATTGCAGGGAATGGATTGTTTTCCTCATTGTTTGATTGACTCATGACATGATAAAGCTCTTACATCTATGGCTTCCTCTGAGTCCATAAAGTTCAGAATTTTCAAAACCTTGTAGACTTTAGAAACAAGTTAATTACAAAAGATACTTCCAAAATAACAAAGAAAAGGAAGTTTGAAATAAACAAGTCGGAAATCTAAGTTACATCAGCAGGGGTTCCAGGCAGTGTCTGTACCTTTCCTGACCATTTGTACAGCCACCTGACCTATCCCTTTCTACTTGCATAATTAGATCCTTTTTTCAGTCTTTTCTATATTATCAAAAAAATCTCCTTTTTTTAAAGTTTATGTAGCTGTTTACTTGATGTAAGCCTGCCTAATCGTCGATTTAAAGTTATTAACATTTTTTGAAAAAAAAGTAGCTACGCTACTCCTAAACATGTATACCATATTTTCTGCAATAAACGCTGTGCCTTTTGTTAGAGGAAATATAGCAGGGAAGAGCAAACGAGAAGTTGACCTTTGTTGTACCAGCAGTGTTTATTGCAAGTACAAAGAAAAAGCGAATAGCAATGACTCTTCATGGCGAAATTTTAAAAAGAAAAAAAATGCATTTTGAGTTAATTTATAATATACAAAAGTCTGCTATTAATTATTTGGTCTTTGTTTTAACGTCCCTTTTCCCCAGTAACTGGAGCTCAGAAAGTTCCTTCACAGGAAATTGGATTTGGCACTGAGAAATTTCTTGACCGGATGCCCTTCCTGACGCCAATCAAGGGCCTTTTCTTTTGTGAAGTTCCAAAGTCGCCCGCTGGGGAAATCGAACCCCGGACTCTTGGTTACGGTGGAGTTGCATTAACCATTAAGCCATGACTCCTCAAAAAGGCGGGAAGTAATAAATATCCTTTTTATACTGATGACGTAAAATAAAATAGTAGACTGAGAAGCTATACGTTATTTTGTTTCTTCACTATAATTTCTAACAAACGTCGCTTTTAATAGTGAGGTGTTCATAAGAAGGAGGCGTTCATTTGAAAATTTTTGCTTGAATTGCGGCGTTTATCAGAGGATGGCATTGATTTGAGACTAGGCTTTGATTAAACGAAATACTGTACTCAAAGGCAGTAAATATATTCGATATCACTACTTGGGTGGAAAGGCCTAACATAATTATTATTATTTATGATTCAAAATTTACATATTTACAAATAAAGTATTTATAAATAAATAAAATCTGTTCTACCATTGGGTCATATATATATATATATGTGTGTGTGTGTGTGTGTGTGTGTGTGACCTTTTAAGAAAAATGTAAAATACTCCTGGTTTTACAAGCCTATCATTGCAGTTTTTAAAGGGACTCTAAAGCAGATTGTATTACATAATAGTTCACAGTTGAATAACAACAACAGTTATTTAAGCAGATACTAAATACGAATGTAGTGAAACAGGCTTTGGTTAGGCTGGTCTTTCAGTACTGTCTCCTCTTAGTAATTGTTAGTAGTAAAGATCTAGAATACTCTATGTAATTAGCACTTGACTACACACATTTGTAAGCTGACTGATTTAGGTGAAATAAAAGTCTGAATTCTTTTGAACTTAAAGATCCAATCAATAATATTTTCCAGTTTTTATATTAGGCATTCGGTGCTTCTGCAAATTTACGACTAGCAGAGACCATTGCTGCCTTTCTAGAAATGGTGTCTTTATGCTATTACATAGCGAAGAGAAAGTAGCGCAAAACAGATTAAAATGTTTATGCTAAACTAAAACTCCTTTAGCGCTATTTTTAATCCTTGTCTTGTTCTTTTTCAATGAACGCCTTTCTGATTATTGTTCAGCAAGCAATTATTTTTATTTGACGGATACAGAACTTTTATTTTTATTTCAATGTTATCATCTTGTCTTCCCCACATTTCTAAAAAGTGCAAATATGATTAAATGAGCTTTTTAACTTTTCCAGTCAATGATTAAAGGATATTCTCCTAGAACTTAAGAGACTTTGTTTAGTACATTTGTTTACCACCACTCGAGTATATAACGAGAGAGGAGATATTTAACCAAGGCTTCATTGCTCTAGGAAAGAGCTTTTTGCAAGGCTTCAAGTCCAAACATGAAAATACACGGTTTAAAACTAACAGTCGGTGTCGTATTCACAGGCTACAAAGATTTTGATTTTCACTAATCCAGCATTAACGTGTTCACACATCGCTTTTATTAAACGTAGCAATAGACTGAGCTTGTTATGTCAATGGCAAACACCTTATTTTACTCAGATTACTATTTGTTAATATTTGAAAACAAAACAAGTAAGCTTATTTCAGCGGAGAAGAAGTCAAAAACATGACGTCAAGTCTTCATGTTTGTACCCTTAAGATAGCCGCCGGTTCATGCTTTGGAATAAAACAAATATAGTTTCAATTGATCAGCCACAATCAAAAATATTCTTCTAGACAGACTGAAACTTTCTTGACACAATACCACCGCTGTTTACTTAAAACTAATGTTGTCCCTTTGAAAAGTTTTTTGAGAAACCATTTGTGAATTACCTCAATTATTGCCAGCAACTGAACTAAGACCTCCCAAGCCTATTAGATAGACACCATTATTCTAATCTTTCCTGGATTACTTGATCCTTTAGTAGAATTTATCTGGGTCTTCTTTTTCATTTACCCAGATATTTATCTTCATTAAGAGTGAAACAAATTCAAAATACACATACTGTGAGCTATAAATAGTGCAGTCCATTTATAATACTCTGAAATAACGTATTTTGTACAAAGTATGTTGACTAAGTGACAGCCAAGTACTGACTGGCTTTAAATAGACATCCATTTTGAAAGAAAGAAAGTCTTTGGAGGAATTTTCTGGTCAATCTGTTTTTTTCCTTGAGTAATAGTTTAAAAAGAAGATTAAAGGAAATGCACAGTTACCAAGGAACTTCAATTTTGTGAAAGAAACAATTTAATACTTAGAATCCCTACTTTTTTATGAATGAAAGAGTTATTCGCCCTTGCAATAACCTGTTTATCTGAATTAGAATTTAAGATACGCATGGGAAAAAAATGGATATTGAGCAGTGGGAAAACTTGTCCTGTTGACAATAAGCGTGGTTTCACAATAACTCAGTCTATTTGAACATACTTCATTTGACAAGAAGGAGATAGAAAGGAAATACTTCAAATCATGGAACCGGAAGACTGTAAATTGAGAATCGTAACTCAATATGGCTTTTAGATGACGTTTCTAATTTGCAAACCTTTTATATCATACTTCTGAAATGGGCAGCAATATAGCTTATAATGTTCTCAACCTCCCATCTAGAGCTACTTTCGGGTTTGTTATCGTTCAGAATTTATCCAGAATGGCTGTAAGTATATTCTGTTTTCATCGAATTTAATTCAACAACAAAATACCTTGCTTTTGTTAAAATCGGCTTCCACTATTTAAATGTTTTTATATCGTGGGTGACCCAAACAAAATAATTTGCTTGTGGGCTATATTTTAGTCAAGATTATTCCGAATGTTCTTATGGGCTACCAACAAAGGCAGAAATGCAGTATTTCTGATCTTATTATATTATAACGTAGCCTTGCTTGACGCATAGCAAATAGTACAGTATTTGTATTTAAAGCTGTTGCCTGCAAGCCACAGTCTACCACATGATATCAATTTAATTAGGAAGTTTAAAAGTCAAACCTGAATGGAAAGCTGTGGTTTGCAAATTTACCAGGAATTTATTCTACAAGAACTAATTCTTGAAGCTATTTATTTACGTTTTGCAAAATTTTACTTTCACGATTTAACCAGGTCCATACCTTTGCTCTAACACAAATTTAGGTCCCTAGAAACCTCTAGTTTCTTTTCAATCTTATTTTACTCTTTTGCTGTGTTTTAAGAGAAAAACAATCTTGGTCTTATAATGTCCTACGATATTAGTCTTCCGAAAAATGTGTTGTGTATTTAGGTCATCTTCTATAACTTGCCTTGTACCGTCTTGAACTTCTCTTCTAGATTTGATAATGCTGCTATACAATTTGAATAATTGACCTTTATATTGAATCAGCACTCGTCTTGCATCTATTCTTACTTCTAAAGGGTAGATTAATTGCATTGAGGTAGACTATTTTAACATAGTAGCGGATGTTTTTCAGTGAGACACATCAGGTCCATTGTTAGTCATTCTGGTATTTGACTACATTAAACGCATAAAGATTGATGTAAATAATTCGAAAGGTCTGCAAATAGAACCATGTAGAAAGTTCAAGGTATCTTGCTAAAGACATTATTGACCTTGTTTTGGCAGATGATCTTATCATTTCAAGTATAAACATAATTATGCTGAGTTTTTCTTGCATACACTGAACATGCAGCATCATGCATAGGCCTTTATTGCAACTACCTTAAGACCGAGTTTCATATCTTCTGAAGCATATGTAGTTATCCATTCCCTGTCTGGTAAACCATTGAAGTAAGCCACAGATTAAAATCTACAGTTCTACATTGCTTTCTCAGGTAGGGACTTTAGAATTTATCTAAGGTGAAATAAATGCAGTAAATTGGATAACATCTGTTATCGAATCTCCACAAACAACTAATGATAAACCTATTCTTGACAGCAGTAGAGATTACCTTCATATATGGCCCCGAGATATAAACACTCAATGCTCGGTTTCCCAAGAAGGTTGCTGGATGCTACGTACGTTTCACGAGGAGAGCTAAATATATCATTTGACTTAATTATGCTACCAGCTAAGATTTACGAAAAGCTCCCTTCCATCAGTGCCTGTCTTAAGCAATAACAAACGCGCTTTGCTGGTCATCGTTTTCGAGTCAAAGACTAGGCTGTATCTGATCTCATACTATGAAGAGCCTTCAACTTTAGGATGTTGAGGTACCTTGACTTGTTAGCTAGAGGCAATAGTATTATTGTAGATGAAGTACCAACCATGATGACCGATCCTAAATTTTGCAGTGAATATCTGCTTAGACTCTCACCTGAGGGAGAAAAGTAGGTAAGTAAGCAAGTATGCTGCATTCCCCTTTTCGTTATACCCTTTCCAGGCATTAGTTTCAATCCTCTGATAACAGTATTTTCCAATTGAACAGACCTTCTACTATCCCACATTTAGGATATCCACGGTTCGCCTTGTCAATCTTGATACTCACCATGTGGCTTTTCTCAAGGGTCACATGCTCTGACTAAATGTGAGTGTACGTTTTTTAGAACATCCTCAGTACGGTACTCCAACGCTTTCGCAGTTGGATTATACACTTTCGTATCTACTTTCTTCGTTTTACATGAGCAAGTCCCTTATCTCAAACATCAAGGTTTTTTTCAGACGTATTAAGATTTTTATTAAAACAGTATATATTTTTTTTAACTCAGCGTGTTCAATGTCATGGCTTACTTTCAAATTTATCTCTTGTGTAAGTCAATGATGAGTAATTAAGTTGGGTGGCTTCAAAAAACTAAAATCTGTATCTTACAACATACCAAGCTAAAATAATATGCATGGTGCAATGGAGAAGGCCAGGTTGCAAAAATCAAATCTATTTTTAGATCTTATAATCCATTTCACTGGAACCCAGTAAACATAGGATTTTAGCGCCACTATTTAATGAAGTTTATTTTTTGTATTTGATGCCTATATGTAGAACTTTCTTCTAAAATTATTGTATAGTACCCACAAAGTAAAGACAACTGTTTTATCTTGAAATTTATTTATTGATTATAAAAAATTTTTCAAAGAAAGCAAAATTTTCATCGTGATACTGAGAATTTTTACTTTGTATTGAAAGCTACCTTTTACTTTTTACAATTTATGCCTACATTGTGGTCTTAACATCACTATACAAGAAATATGCTCCAAAATGATGCATAGATATGCTGCAAAATCCATTTTTAACCATAAAGACTTCTTCGCTAAGCTTTACAACTTGGCGCAAAACACATTTTGAAAAGCTTAAGTCGTGGGTTTGGAAATATATTCGTGAATAGCAAATATAACAGAAATATGTATCAAAACTGCATCCCTTATTTTAATAACATGCTACCAACATCGCAGCAGGTCAAAGATCTTAGAAACCCACTACCTTCAATTAAACAAACTCCCTTAATTGGTCTAAAATTCTGTTTTTCGAGTCTCAGCTGGTACTTGAAGAGTTGTCGAAATATGCCTCTTGCAGCCTTGGCAATCATAAATTGAGATTTTCAGAGTCCTTTAAAACTCTGAACTACATGGTGATTCTCTATTATTGGCTCGATATAAAAATTTTCCTTCAAACATCTTTTAAAACTTATAATCAGTTTACAAATGAAAAATGACCAGTTATCAGATAGACTGTACCAACTCCACCGATTAATCAGTATTATCTTAACACTTTGTATTCACTGGTTTTTATGCCTGGATGGCGGATTAAGAATTTCAAATGTTGGAGATGGTTGTGTCTCTACGTCTTGGCCTTAAATTTAACCTGGATAACAAAATCATTGTTTCAGAGAACTAATACCTAGAACTTTTATTGCTTTCATTCCAACATTTTATGTTTAAATAAACAAGGTCAAAAGAAAAAGAGAGGTCAGTAAAATCCTAGGTAAAGACCCAGTACGACATTAGATAAAATGTCTACTGTTTTATTTAAGAAAACTTTATAATTGATTAATATATTCAAATAAACGATTAGTGGTACAAAACTTAAAAATCGCTATTAAGATAATGTTCATTTTGGTCGATAGCTATTTCACTGGCATTCGACTGAACCAAAGGTGCCAGAATAAGAAAGCTGAAAGCAAGTGTGCTTTTTATGCAATACAGAAAACAAAGAGATTACCGAGAAACCCAGTTAATTCTTTGTAAAAGGCTGAAGAAAGCCAGTCGCTTTTGGTGACTGGCTCTCTAATAGCACTGATTTTTATTTCCTGTATACACATATACATATATACACATATACATATATACATATATACACATATACTTATATACACATATACATATATACACAAATACGTATATATATATTCGTATATACATTTATTCGTCTATACATATATACATGTATACATATATATTTATATAAATTTTACCATGTATGTATAGAGCCTTTGGCATATCTCTCTATCTATCTATCTATCTATATATATGTATATATATATATATCCTCTCCCTCTCTCTCTCTCTCTCTCTGTCTCTCTGTCTCTGTCTCTCTCTCTCTGTGTCTCTCTCTTTCTCTCCACCTTACCGTGTATATGCTTCAATGTTGTCATGTCACATAGCCCAGCTCTATGGCCTAAACAAAATATTTGTAAAATGCATATTATATTATAAATATCGTTTTCTAAATTAGATTTTGTCTTTACTTATATGCAATTATTAAAAACATTTATTAAAATATTCTACATTTTTTGTATCCTTTCTTGAAAGCGGAAGTAGAAGATGCTCAGCTCTCTTGCATTGATATTCTTGTTTCTATTATTTGATATCGTCAACCACTTGACATCATGTTGAATCATAGAATTTCCATAATGATGAAAAGTAACCTATGAAAGTAAAAATTGAATTTTGGGACTAATTACATAGGGGTTTCAATTGGGTATTAGTTGTATCCCCAGGAAAGAACAGACTGCTATGTTATAAACAGGTAACATCATATCTTCTATGCTATCCCCTTCTTTAAAATTACATTCACAATCTACTAAATTTATGTTCTCCTGCTTTGGATTCTTACGAAAAAAATATATATATAAATATATATGTAGCAAAAGTATCTAGCATTGAAAATGTAACTGTACCAGGCACCTTCTTAGACTACGAGAGGCTGTGGGTCACTCCTTGAAGCACTGCAGGATATTAAACATAAAAGGGTCTTTGCTTTTTCAACATTCCAAGAACGTAGATTAACTAAGCTTTCTGAAAGTTACTCAGGGTTACACGTTAATTATCCCACGTTGCTTTAAACTACTGCCTTTGCTAATTTGTCCTTTAATCCCTTTTATTGTTGAAATTGCATGAATCGGTAGTAAAGGTTATAAAAGTGGACGCTTTGTACCAACTTTTTCTTGATTTCAGTCCTGAGTCCAAAACCGATATTGTCTTAAAGCAAATATTGTATGAGTAAAAACTGGGCCCTTTTTGTTCGTAGCATCAAACGACAGTTCCGCGTTGACGATTTTGCAGTATGCCTCCATTTGTTGTTGAAATTGTATAACTCGATAGTGGAAGTTGATAAAATTTGACTCTTTGTTTCTATGTTTTCTTAATTTCAGCTCTGAACCCTAAATTCGTCTTGCTTTAAAGCAAATATTGCAAATATTTAAAACTGACCCTCTATTCTCTCATAAAATCAAACGAGAGAGTCTCACGTTGGTGATTCTCAAAATGCCACGGCGGACGCTTTCCAGTGGCTATGAAACATTTCTTTAAGGTTGTCGCATTTACTACAACTAAAGCATAAACCACGCTTGCTGACATTCTGTTAAGGAGAGCCCCGGATAAACCCATTGAAAGCCTGCCGTGAATTGCTGCTTTTGTCGGGGTTACGGGAGTTGTTGTCGACATAACCAAAGAAGAAGAAGAAAGAAAGAAAGAAAGAAAAAGAAAAAAAAGACAACTGCGAAAAAACTCGAAACTGCGAAAAAGATTCTAGGGCCGGTTCTTCTCTGAAAAAAAAAGGTTATAGCCTGTCTTCTACACGAGTGTTCAAAAATTATCTCAAGCGAAGAATGAATCCAAATTAATTCAAAGAAAAGGCAATGGGAGAGAATTTGCGTTTTTGACGAAAACTTAAGCTTTTAATTTAAATTGATCAACTTTAAATGCATTTATTTCATTCTAATTTGTGATCAGTTTCTTAAACGTTACCACTTTCAATTACATTGCCTGCAAAATCTACAAGTACCAGATGTAAATGAAGTTAATATCAATTTTCTTACAATTTATAGAGCCATACTATTGAGAGTTGGCTTTACAATATGTCTACTGGAGGTTTAATTCTTAAACGGAGTGAGATGGGATATTTCAATCCGTTTTAACTAATTCTGCCCAAAAATGCTCATCCAAAGTAAAGGAACGATAAATGTACCTCATTATGAAACATAAGAAAATTTTAAAGCTCTGTCATTTTATTTTATGATTAATGAAAATTATAAAGCCAATCAATATATAAACATAAAAATAATATTTATTATAGTGTAAAGAATTGAATTAAGGTGAATGCCGAAGTTCTCTTTACATTAACATAAAGGGTTAGAAAATGGATCCAATATCAAAAGATAACTCAAAAGAACGTTGAAGATGGTTTGAGACGCTTAATGTCATTTGGTCAAGAGGGTAATTGCAGAAGGTGAAAAATGTCTAAGAGACAGATAAAACACATGAAGATGGACTAGGCAATGTGTCTTTTTAAAACTTTGTTTAACGTCATTTTACACTACATAGGAGAGAGATATTAATTCTGCCTCTGACACTTGATCCCCTGTTATGCTAATTACTCTTTCGTTTTACTGATCGAGATAGATTTTATTTAATAAACGTCACTGTGTTATTATTTATTTCAGCCTTGTTAAGTGACGGGCAAAGCAAGGAAGCACAATCTTGCCTTGAAAAAGTGGTACCTATACTTGAGGTCGAGATTGAAAGGTGGAAAATGGCAGAAAGGAGTAGAGATTATAAGCTGACGGTAAGTTTTGCGCATTATTTCTTTAGATCCTGAAAAGAATAAGATTGACACATTTCAAATATGATAAAGTTTCTTCAAAAAATGCTTTGCTGATTAATCATAATAAACCAGCTAAAGCTTGTTAAGTAACATGGACTTGGCATTTATAAAACGTCTTCTTATCTTTCGTCTGCTCCCTGTTAGGGATCGCCATAGCGGATCATAGGCCTCCATTTGCTGCGGTTGGTAACATCTTCCCTCCTAACACCTATACCCCTCATGTCCTCTTTTATTACACCCATGTAGCGTCTCCTTAGTCTTCCTCTCTTCCTCCTCCATAGCAGACTTATCTCTATCATTCGCCTCCCGATATAGTTCTCTTCCCTTCTGATCACATGCCCATACCATCCGAGTCTTGCCTCCCTTTGCTTCTCGCTCAATCTCCTAATATGTGCTGTACCTCTGATGTATTCATTTCTAATTTCATCCATTCGTGTGACTCCAAGTGCCCACCTCAACATTCTCAATTCTGCCACCTCCAACTTTGCTTCATGTTTCTTTGTCGCTAGTGACTCAAGCTCATACAGTAAAGCTTACCGCAGTACCGTCTTAATTTATTTCCCTTCTCTTTTGGCGGTAGCTTCCTGTCACATAGTACGACTTGGCATTTATAAACACCTGGCTATAAGACATAAATTTACGTTATTTTTGCAACAAAAGGATCGAAAGGTAAAGGTAAAGTACGATACACTGTATACATCAAGTGTATGACCTTTTAGTGTAATTTTTAGAAAACATGAAAGACGCTAATTCTTCGAGTAAACCTTGCCTTAGTGGATTGTTTATTAGAAACTTGTTATCTTGCTACCCTCTCGAAATTCAAGAGAAACTCTAATTTAACAGGAACAAAGTATCAGTTAGACTTTGTTGTCACAACAAGCCATAGAGCAATCATAATCTTCTCTCTTTGTGGTCTCAACATGCTATTTTTCTTAACTAGGCAATTATTATTTTCTTACATAATATTCTTACCGTATATTCATTAGAAATCAACATTGTTATTAAGATTATTTAGCTTTTGTAATCAGGTGTCAGCAAATTAAAACTACCACTTACTGAGAGCTTTTAAATTTTAATATAATAATTAGAAAGAAAAAAGATGATTACTATCATTACTGTAATTATTGTCTATCATTATCCAACATGTATAAAACTTGTTTGTTTAGTACAAAAAGACTCTAGGATTTTCCTTTTTTTATGTTGTTTATCATAATGTCTAAAACATGTTTACAATGTCTCTATCATGATCATTTTTGCCCCTTGATTGTGTAACTCTTTCTTAAGGTCCCCACATCTTGTTCTACTCTACGAACATAGAACTGGGCAAACACATAGTGACGAATTATTGTCCCAAGCCAGGAACACCTCTTCCTTTCAAAGGCAAAAGAATTGTTAAATTATACTTTATGAACAAAACAGCACCATATTCAAATATATTTTTTTCACCTGAAAGCCCTACTTGAGGGTCTACATGTCAGTTTGTTCTTCTTGTTCTTGTTCAGAAGAGCTGTCTTAAATTGTCTGGCCAGACAATAGGATCTCGTTGTCCAAAAGAGACTAAGCAAAGATCAGCTCCATCAATTCCTTGCTTTTTCATGTGCGAGCAAGTCTTGAGTATTCCTGTTTTTCTAAGAATAATTTTTCTAAACAACCTAATGAAATTACACCTACTGAAATAACATTTAAAATATGTTACGTTTCAAAAATAAAATTTGGTGAACTTTGTTTAAGAAGTATTTCTAAGTAAATGCCATTAACTACATATCGTGTTAATATTGTATTTGGCAATCCGTATGTTGCTTCATTTTAATGTAGTTTGTTCATCGGTCAGTTTGGTGCAAATTTTCAGTTTGTATTTTCAAAAAGTCCAAATGTATTTAGATTAGATTTATTAGCTATCTGGCAAATATTTCCCTGAGCAAGTAGCATACAGAACATACAACTCTAAGCTTAAATATATTTTGGCATAAATTACTATGCAGAATAAACTGGTGACGATCGAGAAACTGAGGTAGAAGAACACTGCTTTAATTTACAACAGGAAGAAAAACATAAGAGAATAAAATACAGAAAGAATTCTTAAAAATATATTTACAGAATTGTCACCAAATCTCTAAAAATAAGTTAGGTTCACACCTTACTTTCCTCTTTTCCAAAGAAAAACGTTGTAATACTGAAACGTATTCCCATCTAGTTGTCACACTGGACACTTTTTCATTACAATTAGTAAAGACGTGGTGCTTCAGCTGTGCATTAATCAAGTGAAATACCTGACTTTTAAATCATTAAAGTGCAAATCAATAAAATGAAGTATCACCAGGGGCTAGTTTTCGAAATGGGTCTGCCATTCTCTCACACAGAGAGGGATTAAGAGATCATTTGTCCGAACAGCTGAAACAATCTGAGCTTTTCGATGTGAAATTCAGAGAACCAATTCATCCAAATATTTCTTTCCTTGGAAATACAATATCAAGACAATGCGTCATATTCTATTCGAAGTTTATAAACATAGCAACTGCTAATTCAACTGACTTAATCAATTGCTTCACAACATTGTGTGTTTTATTTGTTGTTGTGTTATTAAAGATTGATGAGTCACTGGAATGTCATTTGTTTTCAAGTTTATTTCAATGCTTTGGTGCCAGAGTAAAAATCATGCATGAAATTTTCAATTTGGAGATCATACTTGCACAGAAAGCGATAGCGACCCATAATGACGAGCTTGTTTAAAACATAACGTATGGGAGATACAATTCAGAAAGTGTTCTTTATGACTTGTAAGTGCTTGATACTGATGGCAGTAAATATTTTGCTAAAAATATTAGAAGAGAAAAACAACTACAGAAGCAAGGGCAAAAGTTATTAAAACTTTAACATACCATATGTTTTTACATGTTAAAACAAATTTGCACCAGATTTCATTTTACTCAATATCAACATATTTGTTGTTATCGTTGTGCCCACTGGCAATTTCATGAGATACTAGGGGCACCATTCAAAATGTTTTTTCATTCCAAAAATGACATTTGATGAACACCATGAGATTGAAATCTTAAAAAGTAAATACCCAATATTTAGTTTACATTCAGTGTACAATGCACCTCGCCTTATCGTCGCTAAAAGGAGTGAGAATAATATCCTAATTTACTTAAAAGATAATTGCTCAAACGAGAAGGGAGTTTCGCTCACTAACTGATCTTGCTGGCATTTGGGAAGGAAATATTATTTTATCAGGTGACGTTGTTAGTACAGCCTGTTCCTAGGATTTTTAACTAAAGGTGTGTGGGTCACTTGCTGACATACTTTATTACGCGAAATTACGGTTGCGACTTGAGCAAAAAATAAGGTGAGATAAATGGCTGGGTAAAAGGTACTTGGAACTCACTATCTGTATGTTTACCTTTTCTGATTGGACACTAAGTGAAGCTTTCCACTTTTTCTCTTGTATACAACTATAACTCTATTCAGAACAGCTTGCTTTTTCTAAAATGACTGCTTCTACAAGCCTAATAGCTTTGTATTGGCCTCAGCTTGCAGTGCTTCTGGAAACCTTCTACTGCTAGCACAAAGAGGTGGCACAAATATTTGATTTTTAGTTTACGTTCAGTAGTACCAACAGAGGCTATAAAGAGCTTTACAAAACGACCTACCAAGAGGATATAATAGGGTGGCTTTTTTCAATACAGAATTTATTATAATTATAATTATATCTTATAATCATAATAACCTAAAAGCTAAACCTAGAGGCTATGTGGAAAATGGCTGTTCCAGCCTCCCAAGCCGGAGATGGTATCCATTCCAAAGCTAGTGAATTATATCCAGGATGGTATACAAAGGAGCACAGATATCAGCCTCCTCTTAAATCTGGCTCAAGAAGGACAATGGGAGTTGATTGGAAAATGTTATGGAGCAGGACAGTGAAATCGAGTTGCCTCTCGAGGGCAAACAAATGTAAAGGATAGTGCATCAAACACCAACGACTTGTTGCCATTAAATCAAGTCAGTATCAGTGTTAAAGGGAGTCTATTGATGACTGGACTTGCCTTGGAGTGAATGCTGTCTGGAGGCTAGGAGTTAAAACAATGACACAGTCCACCTCTGATACCAAAACAAGTGCCGAGCAAAAGTGTGCAGATATTGACTGGTATTCACTTTTGAGCGTTAGAACATTTATCTTTAAATAAACAATCAGTGGTACAAAACTAAAAAAACGCTATTAAAATAATGTTGCTTTTCATTCATTACTGAAAACAAACAGACTATCGAGACTACAGAGAAATTTGCTATCGACTAAAATGAACGTTATATTATTAGTGATTTTCATAACTATCTTTCCTTTGTTAAAATTAAACGAATCCTATTTCTAGTTGTATCCAATTCCTTGTATTTACCGGTTACTCTAAAATAGCTATTCTGGTACACTAAAGGGAAAGTCAAGCCCATGGTAAAGAGCTGTAGTCCATTGACTAATGCAGTTGAATTATGAACACCATATTCAGTGCTCGATTTTTAGACCAAAGCAAGCTTCATATTTTCACAAAATGCCAAACGTTGGCGCCAGGAAGAGCATTTGGTCAACTGAATCATTATTGCTTAAATAGTCTTTTAGAAAAGCAAACGTTGGCCAGGAAGAGCATCTGGTCAATAAAATAGTCATTGCTTAAATAGTCTTTTAGAAAAGCACGGTCCAAGCACAAAACATAGAAAAAGGTAGTCAAAGTCAAAGTAAAGTCCAGATGATATCTACAGGATGTTAAAGATGTAATCTTTTAATTGACGTAGTAATAACATTTTAGTTTATAAATCTTTCATGTTTGATACAGAAAGCAAAATTAGGCATTTGGTCTTATTGCCATTATTGCCGTTTTCAGGCTTGGCAATGGGCGATAAAGCCAAGTCCTGTACATTGAATAAGATCTTACATTCTTTGAATAACAGAGATAACTTAAAACATATTTTGTGTTTGCTACCCTACTCATAAACTTTTTGGTTTCACAGTATCTCTTGATACAAAGGAAGGATGATACAATATTAAACTAACAAGAAAAATAAGGACCTGGAAATGATTTATATTTTTTTTAACTTTTCTGAACGTTTAGCAAGAACTGTTTCCTTTAAGATTACTCTCTGATAATGTCTTTTTCTCAGAGTTCACAGTTGCTCATTAGGCCTCCCTTTGAGAAGTCTAAGAGAGTCTCGGCTGCAGCTCTCTTGAAATTGTTTCAACTCCACCCTACCTTTCCTTTACGTGTAACTTTAGAATCACATTTACATTCCTCGTTTAAACCTTAGTTACTAAAATGGACTTCTCTGTAGATATTCAACCTGATAAACCCCTCTTTTAACCCTCCCCACTGTGGGTTTATTATTATTGTCAAGCAAAGCAGTCTTCTCTTGTATTTTATTTTAGCTTAATCGGGAGAGGCAGCTTGGGACATAACATTGTCGGTCTTCGCTTTTAACGTCAAACTTTTATTGTAATGCTTGCACTTAACGTCAGACAAAATCCATGAAATTCAATATTTTTTTCCAAGACGTTGTTATACTAAAAATGGTATTCGGGGTGTGTATGTTTGTGGGGACAGGGGAGACAACCTAAGACTGGAAAGCAATGGGTAATAATTAAAATATAAATAAGATTGTTAGCAGAAACAGCATCAACATATAGGCTCCAGGGCTCCCATAACCACCATGATCATTTGTGGTAACAATAGCAGCACTAGAAACAGTTGGTACTTTTAATAGCATCAGTAAGAGTGTGTTAATTCTCCTGCGAAAAATGGCAGTGCTGTTACTAGCAGTGGAAGCTGCAATAACAATAGTGGTAGCACTAGTGATTTATATAGTGTTTTATAAAGAGTATTATAGTAATATTATTAGCAACGCCAGAAAAGTTAGTGGCAGTAGTCACAACAGTAACGGTACCAGTTTTGCTCACAGACGTAGCAGTAATAGCTCTAGCAGTAACAGAAGTATTTCCAATAGTAACAGAAATAATATTAGCAATACCAGCAGCACTAGTAACATACACAGTTATTGCAGCACCAGCACTAGTCACAATAGTAGCTGTAGCAGTTTTGCTCACAGACGTTGCAGTAACAGTACTAGCAGCAACAGAAGTATTACCCACAGTAACAGAAACAATAGTTCCAATACCAGCAGTACTAGTTGCATACATAGTTATAGTAGTAGGATAGTGGTATTGATAATTATCAATACCACTATCTATTATTACTACTGCATCTATTATAATAAATGCAGTAGTAATAATATTAGTAGTATCAACAGTAGTGGTAGTGGTGTTGGTAGTTGCATCTGCAATGCTAATGGTGATGATGACAATGTTAACGGTAAAAGTAGCATTTGTAATGATACAGATAAATTGAAATTTTCGAACAGTTAATAGAAATTACATGGTAAGCAAAAACTTAGCTCTGTAACTTCTTTTATATTCTGTTTAGTGAAATATTTAAAAGCAAATGCACAACATAAACTCTTTAATTCTCAGAGTTTAAGATAATCTTTAGAATTGTTTCCAAAATATATTTGAAATGTATATGTGACCTAGTCCTCTAAACTAATTAAATCACAATAACAAACTAAAAATCACAATAAGAAGCCGATTCTATTGGACTGAAAGATTAAATTAAATGGATGTATCGTACCTTTGTTCATGGTGAGAATTAGCTGTTTCTGGCTTGAGAAGAATATCCACTATCGGTTGGAGGCCGAGCTTTGTATCTATAGAATTAGGTGTCCAACTAGAGGAATCTGAGAGCAGAGTAGCGCAGTTACGTCGAAAATTAGTTTGCATTAATATTAGAACTAGAAAAGTAGTGCCAATAATTCAGCTCTTAGAACAGATGGCTACAAAAGCTATGTATACCGGATCAAGTTCCTTAAAATGGTTTTTCTCACTTGCCTTCTTTTAATTATTTAAAGAATTAGCCATATCCTGTATTTTTAAATAGTATAATCCAACTACTAATCAAATCACTGTTAAGTATCTTTGCTCATTACAGTAAATAGGCAATGAACCTACTTAAGAATTTTTTTAAGTAACTAATATCCATGTTTAGAAATATTGTTGATCAAATATGTTCAGAATCAGATAAGTGATATTAAAGTTAGGGAACTTTTATATTCTTCCAATTGTGATATGATGATATGTTCTAAACCTTCACCTTTCTTTTTTATATATTTTATGTAAAGCAACTTCTTATTTATTTTTATTTTTAAAATAGTCTTTAACTTTCATTTCTACTGTATCCTGTGCTAAAAACATTTTGATTTTAAGTGAGATAGTATCATCGTCATTCATGAAAAAATGAGAAATATCAATATTTGACAAGAGAACTAAATTTTCTGTGGAATAAGAAAGTAGCTTTTATTCCAATAGTTATTGGGGTTTTGGGAACAGTTCCAAAAAATAGATTAAACCAAATCGGAATCCAAACGAAGATTATAACTATGCAGACCATCGTGTTATTGAACACAGACAGGATCACAAGGAAGGTCTTGGAGTTCTGAGGAAGCTTGTTGCAACTGGAACTTCAAGAAAAGTCAACCAAAATTATTTTGATGTCCAATGAACTCAAATAACAATAATAGTAATAATAGTAATAAGTAATAATGATAATAATAATAATAATAATAATAATAATAATAATTTAATTTGTCCTGGGTATTGACATTAAACTGCATCCTGTTGTGGAGTTTCGACGTAGGAGAATGAGGTTACCATTTGCCACAATTACCTCCAGATCATCCTTGAGCAGGGTGTTAGCTCTCCCCAAGATCAAGAAATACCGGGTTGTGATCTGGCGGGGGCTAGTCGGCCTCATGGGTAGAGGGGACTCTTTAGCTTTGGATGGCAACCTCTCTAGTGATGGTGTCACGATAAAAGCACTGCTGGCTGTGCGCCCAAGCATTGAAATTCCGGCTTGGTGCCCAGGGCGGTATACTTGACTTTCTCCTATTTAGTGATGAACCAAGTACAAATAATATATCGGATCAGGGGGTACCCGAACAGCCTACAAGAAGTGAGATGGTGCCTGAGCCCCCTGTACAGGAGTTATAGGCAACACTTCTGCTACTGGTGTATCAAAGTTGCCTAAAAGGAAAAGATGGTCGAAAGAAGTAAGTATTGTTGTTGTTGAATGCCATTATAGATCCAATCCCACTGATGAAAACGATGTACCCATTAAAGGTTACCGGCAAAAGTTATATAGTGAATGGTTATATACGAGCGTGGCCCGTTTCAAGACATTACTGAACAGAGGATTTGTGACCAAGCCAGAGCGATTAGAAAAAACGACTGGCTCACTGAATTGGAATTGGAAATGATCAAGAGAAGGGTTAAAGGTTTTTCGAATCAAGAAAGTAATGCAGATAGTGATGAGGGTAATACTGAATTACTTGAAGTTGATAAAGGTACTGTGAATTAGAGATCAGATAGGGTACGTTTAAATGTTTCGTTTGAGGGAATCTCAGATGAAGAAAGGATGATTGTTGATCAACTGTTTGAAATTTATAACTCGGGAGAAAATGCTGATGAGATAGTGTTCAAAAATTTCATTTCAAAAGAATAAATGGTGAGGTACATCGAGTGAATAATGTCTTGATATTCTTTAATAACAACAATATTACTGAAACCAATAAATTGATTGTTGCATTTTCAGTATGGGTATCAAAACAGCTAGGTCTCAAAAAGATCAGGAAAGATGGAAGATCCAAACGGGAATCGTGGTGGAAACGGCAAATCGAAAACGCTATTAAGGATCTTAACAAGTGCATTAACTTACTTACAAGGTATAAGAATAGTGAGGTGAAAACATCGAAGAAAATTGAAAACATTTATACTAGGTTTAGGATTAAAGCAAAAGGACTTGGAACAGTGATTGAAGAACTCAAACGGCGAGTATTAGCAAAAGTGGCCAAATTGAAGAGGTATAATGAGAGAATAGAGCAGTTTTGACAAAACAGGTTGTTTAATTCCTATCAGAAAAAGTTATTTGCAGAACTTAATGGTAGTAATTTTGAATGTAGTGAAATACCAGATGCAGCAGAAAGTCAAGCCTTTGGGAGTGACATATGGAGTAAAGAAAAAGATTATAACAAGGATGCAGAATGGTTACAAAGATTGAAGGAGGAGAGTAACTACCCAAAACAAAATGAACTGGTAATTACAACAAAAATGATCTCAAAGCAAGCTAGAAAAATTCCTAATTGGAAGGCACCTGGGAAAATGGTGTACAATGTTTTTGGATTAAAAGGTTATCTAGCCTTCACGAGAGAATATCTGAACAATGAAATAAGATTTTGAATGGGAATGAAGAACTACCTGAATGGTTGACTTTTGGTAGAACACTTTTGTGCCAAAAAGATCCCAGTAAAGGTATTGCAGTGGATAACTATCGCACTATTTCTTGTCTTCCTCTTATGTGGAAATTATTAACAGGTATCATATGGGACTGTCTCTACAAATTTCCTGATGAAGAAGATATGATACCTGATGAGCAGAAAGTATGTAAGAGATATTGTAGAGGCACGAAAGATCAATTGCTTATCGACAAGGCAGTCCTTAGAGATTGCAAACGAAGAAGTACAAACCTTGCTATGACATGGATTGACTACCACAAAGCATAGGACATGACACCACATATCTGGATTGGAGAATGTTTGGAATTGTTTGGAGTGGCTGAGAACACCAAAACGTTTTTGTTGGGTAGTATGAGTAAGTGGAAGTTGGAGTTAATATCTAGTAGTATATCTCTTAGAGCTGTTGAAATTAAGAGGGGGGTATTTCAGGGAGACAGCTTGTCGCCACTTTTGTTTGTACTTGCCCTAATCCCTTTAACCTTAATACCAAGGAAAGTGAAAGTTCATTATGAGTTTGGTGATAAAGTCACACGTTTGAACCATTTGTTATTCATGGACGATCTAAAACTCTTTAGAAAGTCGCTTAAGCAAATTGATTCACTCGTGAATACGGTATATATGTTTAGCGAAGATTTTGGGATGGAATTCGGGATAAAGAAGTGCGGATTTTTGATTTTGAATATAGGAAAAGTAGATAAGAGTAAGAGAAAAGGTTTGATTCCCCCAGATGGAATGGTTTTGAAAACATTTGATGAGGAAGGTATCGATACCTGGGGATAATTGATTATGATAAAATCAAAGAGAAAGAGATAAAGGATCAATTTGTAAGAGAGTACCGTAGACGCACCAGACTAATTTTGAAATCCAAACTGAAATGAAAGAACAAAATACACACCATAAATAGTTGGGCAGTGACAGTATTGAGGTATGGAGCAGGAATAGTAGAATGGAAATGTAATGAGATGAAGGAACTGCACAGGAACACGCGAACGCTCCTAACAATGCACAAAGCTTTTCACCCTAAAAGTGATGTAGACAGATTATACCTAGATAGGAATGCCGGTGGAAGAGGAATTGTGAATTTCGAAGATACAGTTAGGAGTGAAGAGAATAATCTTGGATGGTACCTAAAAAATTCCAATTATTCGTTACGGCAAGCAATGAAACATGTTGGTATAATTGATACCAATCAATGGTTAAAAAGGAAGCTCTTAAAAAGATAAATAAGGACAAAAGAAAACAAAAATGGCTTGGAAAGCAGATGTATGGGCAAATTATAAAGAATAAAAGTGAAAATACTGACGAGGAGAAATCGTGGATCTGGATAATCCAATCAGATTTGAAAGTGACCACTGAAGCTTTAATATTTGTTGCCCAGGAGCAAGCAATACGGACAAATTATGTTAAGTATAACATTGACAAAAGCACTGATTCACCTAATTGTAGCTTGTGTGGAGAAAGGGGAGAAACAGTAAACCATATCCTCAGCGAGTATGAACAGTTTGCTCAGAAAGAGTACAAAAGACGACATGACAACGCCGCTAAAATTGTCCATTAGAAGCTGTGCGGAAAACTGAATCTTGAAAGAGCCGAGAAATGGTATGCGCATGAACCTCAAACAGTATTAAAGAACGGAAGTCAGAAACTATTATGGGAATAAACATTCAGTGTGACAATGTCATTGAGGCACGACGACCAGACCTCGTAATTATTGACAAAGTTGACAAGTCTGCAATCGTCATCGATGTTGCCATCCCGGGAAACACCAGGATAAGTGAAAAAGAACAGGAAAAGATTGACAAATATCAGGAAATTAAAAGAGAAATCCAAAGACTTTGGAATCTGAAAAAAGTTAGCGTTGTACCTGTTGTCTTGGGGTTCTTGGGAGTGTGACGAAAAATTTCACCAAATACATGGAAAAGATTTGGACAACACTATTAAGAACAGCTAGGATTTTGCGAAAGTTGTTAGAGCACTGAAAGGAAAAGGCTATGACGGGAGACCTTTGGTTACTGGTTGAAACCGGTAGTTTCTCACACAGAACGGCTTAAGATCAGCCAGTGCATTAGTTACAAATTGAAGATAATAATAAGCATCATAATAATTATTACATAGCATCAGGGTATGAAGTATTAGCATTGTCAGATTACGTGGAAAGACACAACAAAAGTGTATACGTACATTGGAATATTAAACATGACCTAGGATCGAGACTTCAGACAACTAGTATGAGCATCTATTGGGTACCGTAACCAACACAGGTAGCTATGGGACATGGCACTGTATACAGACCTACATATAAGGACGAACTTTCAAGCTGATAAACACTGACTGTACCACGAGTAAAAATGTTTTTACTAGAAACAATGAAAAATTAATCAAATATTAAAGCCTGAAAATTGAGATACAAAGGATGTGTAAAGTGAAAACTGAAGTAATTCTTATTGTGATAGGGGCACTAGACACCGTCAGAAAAGGAATGGTAAATAATGTTACAAGAGAAAATTTGAATGTCCAAACGATTCAAAAGATATATATATGTTAGGAACTGCAAGGATCATTGGTAGAGTGCTTAGCATTTGAACTTCAGAACATTACATTTCTTAGGTGTATTGTTTATACCAGATCAAAGAATAAGTGATCAGTATAAACTGTGAAATTTAGGAATAATAAAAATAACAATTATTATGGTTTTTATAAACATTTTTATTTTTTAGCTAAATATACTTATTATAAATATACTAATTGTTATCCTGCATAAAGATTATTTTAATAATACTTATACCGGATTTAAAACAAAGGATTGCATTTAGCCCCAGTCAGTTTAAAAGTAAGGCAAGATTTAAAAAGGTGAATACTTCAGAGAAATTGCACAAGTGAGATGGTTTATTTATAAAGTGAGGGACGAGGGATCTAGACAATATAGTCCCTTCAGAAAAAACCTTTTAAAGGATACATTGGGAGAAAAATATTAAATGTAGGATAGTAAGGGAAGCGTAGGAGATGTAGAATCTATGAGGAATTACACTGATTTCATTAGAGAGGCCATGAAAGCTGTTTGAGTGAGAGACAAAGACATCGGAGGCAAGATCAGGTAGGAATAGGCCGTCTGTTGTCCAAAACGCCTAAATGAAGCAGATAATTGAAAAAAATTCACGTTGCTTCTCTGAAGCTTGTGCTTGTGTATTTATAAGTCAAAAACACAGCAATTTATTGTATACCTCTGAACTGTGTTTTTGAGCTTACTCGCATTGTTTTTGTCAAGCTAGTTTCTCTTCCCATTTTCTTTCATTTCTTCTTTAGCTGATTCTACGGTTTTTCTCAAAGGTTTTTCTCAAATTTTACTTTGTTCTAAAACGGTATCAAAAATTGCATATTATAAAACGTTGACTCCAATTCTGCCTCTTAGCTGGTCATAAACTGTTGTTGATATGGGTATACTGTTCTAACAAAAAGTCAATGAGAACAAATTCGGTTACCGCTAGAGAAAAAGGCAACATGTTTTTTACCAAACAGAACCCACTTTTAGAAAAGCCATTCATCTAATTAAAGCTATGGCCTAATTTTGCACCAAGCAATTGCTAGAGTTCTATTGAAATAAAGAGACACCTTGTTTTAACATTTTTATCTTTTTCAGTTTTATTTACCACCTACAAATTCTTTCTGTCTGTGGCGGAAACAATTACGCAATGACTTGTGAAAATAATTACCTACTGTTGTTTATCATTTTCTTTTTAATTCATGACTTTTACTTTACTTACAATATTGACCAACCATTTACCGTCCACTTCACCAAAAAATGATTTATCCATTTACCATCTTTATCCATTTACCATCTTCTTTGGTTCGTAGGGGACTAAGTTGTTATTTTCCTGACCAGTGCCAATTTCTTCACTTTTGTAATCCTTGTTTCTATCTGCATTCATTACGTCATTTCTGTCTTCCACCAAGCATTAACAACAAGCTTACTCACTTTAAGTAGATCTCCTTACCTTTCAATATCTAACACCAGCAGTTTTTAAAATTGGGTATTCTTCTGTGTTTCAGGTGATATTTCAGAGAAATAGTTGACTTTCTACATTCTTATCTGCTCTTGAAATACAGCACTCCATTATCTGGTGTCTTATCTGGCATTTTCACTTTTAGGATTTTCTTAATGGCATAATCGATGTACAGTCAAATGTCCTTTAGCTAACGCCTTCCTCCAGTTAAAAAGTATTTTTATAGAAAAATAAAATGGATTTTCAAATATCCAAATAAGCTTCCTATATCTGTTGCTATTAGTTTTAATACATCTTGATTTTCCTGAATATTATTTTTCTCTGTGAGATTTAAATTACTCGTCGTCACTTCACTAAAAAGTTTATGCAAATTGATTTCGGTAAATTATAGCTTGTTGGGTAACAATTTTCCATTCAAAAACCTTTTTTTAGACGTTGAATGTTTATGGGGTCTGACATTAGAATTAATTGATAAGTTCATTTCCAGTTAAAGGCTACTTAAATTCGAAATAATTGGTCTCTGACAGCAAAATTGTTCCCTGTCACTTTGTTCAATACATCAATACTCATCCCAACACTTTACTACTAAAAATAAAGCTATCACCAAGTTAAAATGGATTTTGAAACTTAATACCTTGAAACCAGGGAAAACTCCAGCTGCTAAACTTACCTTACCTTAGACCTTAGGTCCTCCTGTCTCTAGTGAGACATTGGGCAGGAAGACGGCGCCAGCGGACTCGATCCTTGTCCAGAGCTTGAATGTTTCCGACATAAATCTTCCTATCGCGCAGATCGCTTTCGAAAGTGGCTTGCTAAGTTGTTATCGGTCTGCCCCTCTTGAGCTTTCTTCCACTTGGCTTCCAATTCAGAGCCTGTTGTGTTAATCCTCCAACTGGCAGCCGTAGCACATGACCAGCCAATCTCCACCTTCTTCTTCTTGTGTAACTCAAAATTAGACTACCTCAAGATTAATATAAATGAACTTTATAAGCAGAATATAACAGGAGAAAAAGTTTCAAACCGAAAAAAGTTTTTGAAGAATATATATATTTTCCACTAAGTTAAGCAAAAAAGAGAGGAACACGTTTGAAAATTGAACCCATGAAAAAGTCGAAAGCAATTTTGGATAGCAATATTGCTTTTAAGGTAATGCTTATTTAAATTAAAAACATTGTTTGATACCTCATTTAGACAACGTTACAGAAATAAAGTGGAAACTAATGCTTCAAATTTGAAGTTTAAGTTTCCAAGTTCAGTTTTTCATTCAATATGAGTATAGTATTTGGGCTGAAAAAGTTTTTCTTTGATTGAATTTATTTAGCTATCTTGCCAGAGAGATTCTCTACGCCCTTTCTTCCGTGCACATTTATTTACTATTTTACCAAGTTTTTCTTTCCTTTCCATGAGCAAGTCATATTCAATGTAATAATTTATAAATCGTGATAATGTATATTTTTCATTTTTGACCCTTTCATTTTCCCCTTGCATTCTGATTGCGTTCCAGAGGTGTTTGTACAATGATAACCAAAAACTGAAGCAAAAATCCACTCACTCGCCTCCTCTAACTATAGTATTGAACATATTATATTTAAAGATGACCCTTGCCTTTGACATTTGTTTGGATACGAAGTTCCATGCTTGCAACTTTGAATCCAAACATGGAAAGCCGTCATTCTGTAGGAAGCGCAGCCCTATGTGCATAATTGGAATAGGATGTTCAATGATAGGAATCTGGAGAAAGAATGAATTACACAAGTGGAAAATATGGTTGCAAAAAGATGTGTATAAAAAAATGTAGCACGGATAGCTCAGGCGATTTTTCATCTAGCAATGGACTGATTCGAAACCACTTCTGTGAATATCTAATATTCACTTCTACAGAATATTTAATTAAGGAAACAGAGTAAGAAGAGGCACCTTCAATGCTTCTTCCAAACAGAGTTACATTGTTAATTATGTACACGATAAAATTTTGAAGTTTAACAATATGTGACAACGCGACAATGACAATCTGCTCAACTTGGCCAGTGATTTAAAGTCCTAAATTAACAGCTTTGACACATATCTTTAAAAATGTATAATAAAAGAACAGTCTGAAGAATTCCATCGTTGCTCTGGATTTCAAAATACAAGGTCTTCACCAGAAATACGTTTTTCAGTAAAGTATGACGTAGACTGTGGGCCGGCTTTTGAGTACCCAGGGAGCTAAGATAAAACTTTTTCCCAAAAACGTTTAGTATTTTTAATCAAGATCTCTAAAGAAGTAAGGGCACATGAAAATGAACAAAGCTACGAATAATAATCAAGGACTTGACTCGTTTAGATTCCACCAAGGTGGTAAATTTATCATCGGATTATGTTCATGAGGACTTCCTTCAATTTTGAACTTCTAGATAGCAATGTTACATATGGTGATAGATAGAAATCTGTGGAAAACAATAATCATCAATCTGGAATTGACATGGCACCTAGAGAGAGGGAGAAAGAGATAGATAGAGAGAGACACAGAGAGAGAGAGAGAGAGAGACAGAGAGAGACACACACAGAGAGACAGAGAGAGACACACAGAGAGAGACACAGAGAGAGAGACAGACAGAGAGACAGAGACAGAGAGAGAAAGAGAGAGAGGAAGAGAGAGAGACAGAGAGAGAAAGAGAAAGAGAGACAGAGAGAGAGAGAGAGAGAGAGAGAGAGAGAGAGAGAGAGAGAGAGAGAGAGCAATGGGATGAGTATTTGGATTAAAATTGATATTTATAGATGTGAAATTTTGTCTTACGACTACTTATTGGTGGATTCAGAATTAAATTCTACAGAAATATCCATTTAAAGTTGTAAAATAGAATTAATCGACAACTGTCTGGGCCAGTAGTTTTAAACATTATTGAAAATTGCAATAAAACTGCAAAAATCAAAAATACTTAACTCATCAGTCACGACCACATTTCCTAAAGGTTTGCTCTATATTTGAAACCCTTAAAAGGTCAAGATAACTGTTTTGACCTTTGCAGCTTGCTTCTCTCTTCTATTTCTGAAACTATATCTCTGAGCTCTTCTTGAAAACATATCTTCTATCACCCCTCACTCAACGTGCCATAACGTAAGATCTAATTAAAATGGTTGTATTTATTTTGGTTTAATTCCTGTTTCATAGGAATTGATCAGTACTAATATCTCACATATCACAGCAAATACCACTTTTCAAAATCACAATTCACAGTTAAAGGGATCCAAAACAGGAGGTAGATTAACCACCTCTGTTATGAAAACTCTTCTTGGACGTTATGGGGTTCAGGAGAGGACTGTTTGTCTGGCTGTCTTTTAAAAAATCCCATTCTAAAAGTTACTGTTCCGTACTTTCATATTTAACCATTGGATATCTTAGACCTAAGGTTTTTTAGAATTAATTTAAGATAGCAAGTTACAATAAAACAGTGAACAAGGTAATGTATTTAACAATGTAGTTTTGGCTAGTGCAGAAAGATGGTAGTGTTTATGTCTTTAACAGCCAATACAGGTGGTGATCATTCTATCGGATTCCAATTGTAATCTTTAAAATTATGACAATATCCTTAGCATGCATTGAGCACATGTAATATGAAACAGAGAAGTCTTTGATAGTAATACTCTTATCAAAAATCAAGTGTAACATTTTTCAATATAGTTATTGATAGCAGTTTTTTACTACTTATAGCTCGCATTTAATTTTAGACACTAAAAGTAAGCATTTTAATTACAACAAGATAATTCTTTTTGTTTTATCTTGAGCATCAGCTATTAAAATTACCCAAACAAATATTAACAAATAGATTGATATTTTAGAGTTAAATTATCCATATCTGGATTTATTTCAGATACTCTTTTTTTCTGGCATTTGAATTAAAGGCTTAGACTAATCGGTGCTATTATCTGTGGTCATACCCAACTTATTAATGGACTCTTTAAAAATTTACCTTCAGCCTTGAATTACTCGCTAGGGAATTTATTCTTTTTTGGCTTTTCTAAGTTTTAAGCTGTTTCAGGAATTCTATCTGTAACATAACACTTGTGTTATTACTTTATAATTCAAAGTTTACAATGGCATCCTTGTGGTTGTTAGGATACCTGACTTATGGCTGTTTTACAGGATGTTCAAATCCAACAGTATTCAAACTGAGAAAACTCAGTTTGACTGTATCCCTCACAACTTATAAATTTTAAGCTGGAAACAAAAGAGTATTATATGACAATCACATCATGTCAGCTAGCCTGTACGACCTTTCATTTTCTTTGCGAATACTTAGCACCGTGTTGTAACTACGCTATTCTCTCCCTAGATGTTCAATGTTTGGGAACTTAATAATTAATCATCCGCTAATCACGTTTACTACTCTACTCGCTAGAAAATGGCTTTCTGTAAAACAGGAATTCAATACAATTTTTTATTTTCATCAGGGATCAAGCTTTGAGAAGAAACCATACAGTATTACACTCGTCGAAAACGCAGGAAAAAGGGGCTCGATAAAAAAGTCAAATTCGCTTGAATCAGGAGATGGATCATACAGTTGTGAGCGATCTGGAAAGAAAGAATCATCTGGACAACAAAGAGCGAAGCGTGCACGAATGGATAAATTGAAACTGATGTACAGACATTTCGAAACACAGCGAGGGACGAAAGATCTATATCAGACGATGCTAAAGTGTTATGGAGAATATTTGAATGATACATATGACTTTGATCAAAAGGTTCAATCTAGTTCTCCAATTCAAGAAGCATTGATGAAAAGGGATCTTGTTTTGGCAGAGCTCGCAGACACAGAGAAAGACTATGTTCATGACTTGGGGATAGTCATCGAGGTAATAATTAAAGTTTTAAATGGAAATCCAAATATTATATTTTAATACTGTTTAAGTAATCTTTCTAGTCATTCACCAAGTAAGGAAACCTTTTTATATCAGATATCGGATATCAGCAGAGTTTACTAATACATTAAAACATAGCGAATGTCTATGTAATGATAAGAAATGGATAAAAATTTAGATGAAATCCGTGATTGAAATAACATTATTATGATAGTAGGTTAATTTTGGATAGGGTTGGATTATGATTAAAAATACAGATTAATTTATATTTTTATTTCAATACAAGAAATTTAATATGACAGATGTTCGACAAATTTACAATTATACCAATTTTATGTTGTAATACTTTTTATGCCTTCGATTTAAAAATGAAATGTAATAGAAAACACTTTCGGACAGTATGAAACAAGACCTACAACAAAGCAATTTAGAAATAACAGTATTATTATTATTATTATTATTATTAGTAGTAGTAGTAGTAGTAGTAGTATTGTTATATTATATTATATTATATTATATTATATTATATTATATTATATTATATTATATTATATTATATTATATTATATTATATTATATTATATTATATTATATTATATTATATTATATTATATTATATTATATTATATTATATTATATTATATTATATTATATTATATTATATTATATTATATTATATTATATTATATTATATTATATTATATTATATTATATTATATTATATTATATTATATTATATTATATTATATTATATTATATTATATTGTAGTAGTAGTAGTAGTAGTAGTAGTAGTAGTAGTAGTAGTAGTAGTAGTAGTAGTAGTATTGTTATATTATATTATATTATATTATATTATATTATATTATATTATATTATATTATATTATATTATATTATATTATATTATATTATATTATATTATATTATATTATATTATATTATATTATATTATATTATATTATATATCTTCTCAAGATAAAGATTGATATATTAAATTGTCACTTCATTCTATCCTTTATCAGAAAAATGGAAAAATTGTGAAATAAATAAAACAATGTTGTGCTTACATTGGATTCTTTGCTAAAGCAGCTGGCTACAGGAAAAGAATTCTGTTGCCATTATTATTATTTTTATTATCGTTCTTCACATTCGGATGCCTCGTATATTGTAATTATTTTAAGAGTGACTTGCATTCAGTTACTTACAGCCCGTTGAATCTCACTTCTTAGAAGATTGCAGCCACCGCTCCACTTTGACACCTGACCTCTCAGTAAAATACCCGTGTTATATACTCATGGCTGTGAATCAACATATGTACAGAGATATCACATCACCGCTTCTCGTACCTCAAATATTTCCTTCTTTTTTTGCTTTAATCGTTCAATTAAACCCATACTTTGTCAGGGAATAGTCATATAGTAGTAGTAATAGTAGTAGTAGTAGTAGTAGTAGTAGTATTAGTAGTAGTAGTAGTAGTAGTAGCAGTGGGAGGAGTAATAAAATTTTTAGCTATGATTCAGTTAATTTTTTTAGTTACTAGCCGTGTCACCACCAGACACGTAGGAGTAACAACTATGTCATGAAAGTGATTCTAGAAAGTTATCCAGCCTTTTTAATGTTTTTATCGTTTCACCCGTGTATAGATGGATTGACAAGAATTGTCACAGGAGATGGGTCGTTAATGTTAGTGTATTTTTTTAACTTCGTAGACGTTTGATTTTCCTGGGTTACTCCCAAAAAGTGTTGGATTCTTTGTTTAATATTCCCAATGCTCAATTTCTACTGTTCAGTTGATTGTTTTTACCTGTCACTTCCTATTTATTCCTGTTTCAAAACCTTTGTGTATTGCTAGTTTCTGGTATTCTTTCATCGAGCTATTTTGATCAACTGACTGACCATATTTATCAGTTTACTCTACAGGTACTTTGCTTCAGGTCTTTGATAACCATATTAGGTCTATTTGCATCAATCTTCTTCCCTGTATGGAAAGTAAAATTCCAGAGAATAATAGCGTTTTCTCCTTCTGTAACTGGCTAGGAGGGAGGGGGGTGTTCATACCGGTTCTAAGGGTATGAGATGTCGTAAAGACAGCAAAGGTTCCAATGCTTTTACTGGTCATTGCTGTCCTGTCTAGTATGTACTCTGATGTGGCAAGCTTAGAGCATCCAGAAAAATGTCGCTGAGTTCACATTTGGAGTCTGCTCCACTGCGTAGGACTTTGGCCTGTTAGTTTCTTGTGATCAAACGTTAATCTTATGCCACAAAGTAGCATCCACGATTTCCGCTTTCGGCTCTGAGCCCCACAGCTCCTGATGTGTTTTCTCCTGGTTTAGCAATACTTTTCTGTTTTTCTAAAGCAGTGGCCATGAAATCTTTTTTCCTGCCTTTGGTTCATCATCTGTTTTAGAATATCTTACTTTACATTTCTTTTGCTTTTGTTTGCTGTTGAGTTAGTATTTTAGTTTCTTAAGAGTTCTTCTGACTTTAGTTATCTTCTGTATCTTTGTGCCTCTTTTTAGGTTTTTTAGCGCTTTTGTGTTGGTATGCTAGCTGTATCGTCTGGTGGTACTTTTTGTGACCCAAGTATTGAGTCCTTTGCTAGTGGTCTTGTAATACATTTCTAGCTTCATAAGGCCTCTACCGCCCTCCTTTTGAAGAATATATACTCAGTACACATCACCTTTTGGACGATGCATTCTATTTGCTGTCATTAATTTCCTTGTTTAAGTGGCCATCCATTGAGGTCACTTATGTTCCCTCTAATAATTTTGAAACTTTATTGTACCAACGGTACAGCAAGTGAGAAAATACCTGAATCCTATTCCGCAAGTTTACTTCTGATTTTCCACTTAATATTATTTTCGTATGGTTCTCTTTCCTAATCTTTTCTTTCATGGCAATGTGTAGGATACTTTTACCTTTATTGATTCCTAGATATTGGTATGCCCCTTCTTGGTCCAAATCCTTGATAGTAGTGTTTTCGTTCTTTAAAATGGATGTTGTCATGCTACGTCTATGTAACTTACAAGTGGCTTTAGCGCACTTGTCCAGATCAAGTTCTAGTTGGAATCATCTCTGAGCCCTTACATTGTTGCCAGTAGCCCCTCCAGATCACGATTTTCACATGAAGTTTAAGATCCCCCATGTAAAAGAAATGTGACATAGTTCTTTGAATGATTTTGCAACCATATTTTGTGTTGTTTAATTCATTGGACAAAGGTAAGAGAGCCAATCAGAACAATAATGAGAATAAAAAGTGCCCTTGACATATATTCCAGCCAATCTTAATATTACCGGATGTCTCTGTGCCGTTGCTCTGTTTAAGAAATTTCTTAGTACTCCATATACTCATGCTTTGATGAAAGAAGACTTATATGATTGACAAAATTTTGTAATACCAAAAACCTTTTTGCTCCCTGGGTGGGAGATCCTATCGCACGCTTTTTGATTGTCAATTTTTTGCTGTGCGTAGATCTATTGATTTCAGTGGGGCTGTTTTCAAGTAATATGCGATTAATAGAAACTTGGTCTTGTAGCAACGAGAGTTCCTTTAGTAGCTTTTTTGCTCTTATGGTAAGATGTTAAGTTTATTCAGAAAATAGTATATTTGTTTTGTCAAGATTGGTGTCAATACCTTGTACATTGTGGTTAAGCAAGTAATTGGCCTCCAAATCTTTGCCTTCCTAGTGACGTAAATACAGAGTTATTCAGAAAATGAGGCGGCTAGCTGCTTGTGTGTTATTATTAGAGAATTTTGTTAGATGTGTTGTACGTTTTTAATTCCAGATTTTGAGGTATGAACTTTAGTTAAACTCTGACTTAATTCTTTGGTAGTGACATATTCCCCTTTCTGTTCTTCTGTGGCCATAATTCTTAATTCTTCTCTTGCATTATTCTCAGCGTCTGTATTGAATCCTTTCTTCTTGCCCCAGATCTTTTTCTAAAGGCTTCTATTTCCTGCTTTTCAGGTCGGCCTTTAATTTCTATAGCTCCTTGTCCAAGCTGCCAGTAAATATGTTGCGCATCTATTCTAGAGGTCTTATTCTGTCTATAAAATTTTCTTTAAGAAATTTTCTATAAAAACGTCTTTTACGTCGAAGGTTAGCCTGACCCTTCACCTGCATATTTCGTTTGAATAGCACTTTTAATTTTAATATTTTATTCATATTGGTCAGGTTATATTTCCGTTTCACTTATATATCGTTCCTAATTTTTATAATGTCCTCTTCTGCTGAATTATCTAAGATTGGTAATAATCTTCATAGCATTTAAATTTCTTTAATCAATTATTCAACTACCAGTAAAAGAAAGGAAGCATTTGGTGCAATACGGTTACATTGACAGTTCCGCAGAAATACAAAAGATATAAAGAATAGAGATTCATCCTGGAGTGACTTTAAACTGGTGATTTAAAAATATAAATGTAGAGTTTGTTGGTAGCTCTTCAATATTAACTGCAAAATACTATTCCTTTCAATTTCTCTTGATATTTTTTCTTTCCATTTTTCTTGCTTTTTATTATTCTTTTTGGGGCTCTTTTTCTTCAATTTTATGCTCATTTTCTTGATAGTTCCTAGTGACGTTCGGCATATATGAAATGATTTAGTAATTCATTCTTGGTTTCTTGGAGAAATTGCATTAGACCATCATCATAAATCCTTATGGAAGAAAACTAGGTTTGTCTTGTAAAACTTTGGTGGTTTTTCTCTTTTCTGCATTGTTGTTAGCTTCCAAATGCTGTATTTTCACTCGATGTCATTTCTTGTTTCATTTATTGCCTCTTCATTTTTGACTCCAAAGGATCAGTTGATGTCATGCAATATTTTGGCTCATAATGATTTTCATTTTTCGGTGAATTATGTCCAGGTCTTGCAGCCTTTGCTCTGTGTCGCTGTTTCCTTACACCGTGATGCTCTCATGTCATTGAATGCATCTTTTGGCATGCCTGTTCTTCGTTTGCGTTAGGGGCTTAGGTGCATGGCTCATTAGGGTTATAGTTAAATTGTTGTTGCACTCGAGCATTCCTGTGATTTTTGGTAGGGCTACGAAGTTTCGCTTAAGCATATTCTCAAGAAGAATCCCAGTCTCGTAGATCTTACAATGATCACCAATAGAGGTTCAAGACCCTTTTTGGTTAATCGGCTAATTTGATGCATTTTAAGGCTGGAGCGGGTTTCTTGCCTGCTACCTTTTTCATCCGTTTGAACATTTCTTTGGAGTTTGCTGTGAGACGTTCTACCTCTTGACATTGAGCTATTCTTCTTTCTAATTTGTCTGTTAATTAGCCTATACCCCACTTTATGTTGTTTGACAAGCCTGCTTTGTTCCATCCCATCTTTGATCTCCTGTGTGATCCAGAGAGATGACTGAGACGACTTTGTGATCACGTCTGGGATGTGTTGTTCGGCAGCTTGTCTGATGGTTGTTGCTGTATAACTTCAGCGAGATTCTTCATCTAAGCTGCTTTACTTTCACTTGCATTTTTGAGGGAGTTTAGATAAAGTTTATTTGTAGATTTGGGTTTTTGGATTCTTTTTAGTGATAGCTAGAACCGTATAATTACTTGATTGTGATTTCAGTTTGCATCTGCACCTGGGTAGACCTTTGAAAACTTGACTGCGTTCATGAACCTTTGATTGACAATGATCAAGTCAATCTCCTTCTTGATTTGATCTTGATTTTTGTGGGCAAAACTTTAAACCACGTGTTTATGACTGACATGTCTTTCATCCAACACCAGTCTATTAGCATCTCATCTTTATCGTTCCTTTTCTCCAATCCATGATGTCCGACAATCTTTTCCTCTCTTTCTGACCCAACTTTTGCATTCTAGTTACCCATTACAATGGTGATTTTGTTTGAACCACAAACGGAAAAGCCTTCTTCTAGATCACGGTAAAAGTGATAAATGGTTTGATCGTCTGCCTTCGAGGTTGGCGAACAGAAAGCGATGATGAAAGGTTGATAAAGCTTTTAGTGACGCAAGCGTAATCATCTCCGATTTCGGCCAGAAAGAGAAGACTGATTAGTAAAGTGCTCTTTGAGAATCAAACCTAATCCGTGTTGTTGCCCGGCAAATTCCGAGTAAAAGCTAAGTTTCTGTTTCTTACATACCTCTCTTGCTACTGGGAACCTGTCTTCGCATAAGCCAAAGCAATCCACGTCCACTCTGTCCATTTCCAGAATAACATTGTCCAGTTTTACTGCTTGAAATAGTGTGTCAATGTTGCACATGCCGATCTTGGACAACTGTGATTGTATATGTTTTGCTGATGTGGTGGTTGTGGTCATTGGATGACGATCTCGGGAATCCCACGATCTGTGCCTGGATTTGTTATAGCTCTCGTCACCGTGCCCGATATTCTGAAGTTGGTCAAGGATTATGTTTTCGTAGTTTTGGGTGTTTGCTTCAATTCATTTATTAATTTTTGGTTGGCCCACGATACTGTGGCGGGTGGCCCAGGCTTCTTTCCAAGGTAGACGTATTTGTTCAGCTCCAACTTTATTGGCTGCTGAGCTTTGATGATTCTAGGGATACAGACGTCTTTGACATATAAATCGTTGTGGTTCCGATGGCTTGCGGAGCTGTAACGAAACATTTCCAACATACATAAGGAAATCCTTCTACGTAGTCCTAGGCAGGCTTATTTTTCCTAACAAGATGTATATTTTATGTCGTAAAAACACCTGTACTTTTTACGAGACACCATCTCAAATTATCAGAAGCATCTCATCAGTAGTTAACCCTGCCAGGCCCAAACTACCAAAAAAACACTTGGGTTTTGGATTAAAGTTTTACCTCTAAGAGGTGGACTACCAAACACGTCTAATGAGCTCCACCCTTATCTAGGCTAATAGGTGCTACACCTTGCCCAAGGATGACCTGGAGATAGGTACGTTAAAGGGTAGCTTCATTGCCCCGGTCGAAATTTCACAAAAGGATGTACCTTGAAGTCATACCCAGGACAGCCTTCAAAATCACATCTTCAAAATCAAACTGTTTATGTTATACTATTCGGTCTAATAGGGAATTTATTCATTCACAGGGTCACACACTCACTAATTTAATAAGATTAAACTGTCGATATCCGAATAGCAGATGTGTTCTCATCTTGTCGACTGCAACATTTCTACTATCATCACCAAATATATGATCGTGCAGAAAAAAGAGACCGAGATTTATCAAATTAAATCCCAAAGGTTCAGTTAATAGTTATGATTGTTTTCATTCTTTTAACCTAAAGAAACAATTTTCCATGTTGCTTTCGAAATTTTAAGAGACAGAAATTTCCAAGCCTATTGATTTGCTTAAATATTTTATAACCAGGAAATGGACAGCTTTTCTCCTATTCTGGTAATGTGGATATCCATTTTCAAATGTTTACATTATAGAAAAGTAGAAAAATATGAGCTTATATATAGGTTCAAACCAGTACCTATCTAATGTAGTTGTGTAGGCTTATACTTTCCGTTTCTCTGTAGTTATAAATCTTTTTCTTCTTCAATCAGTCTTATTCAAATGTTATGTCATGTTTACCGCTCAACACTTTCTTTTCCAGCTCGCTCTTTTATTCCAGTCTTCATCTGCAAATCCAACTTCCCATATATCTTGTTTGATAACTTCCAGCAGCCAAATTTTCTATCTTCATTAACGTCTCTTTGAAATTATCGGGTTTTTCAGGTTCTTCCTATGCATTATTGTCTATAAATCCGAATACGCTCCTCCAATATTATTTTCACAATATTTACTTTCCTCAAGAATACTTAGTCCTTCAGTATTATAGTATTAAAGCCAAGAGACCCAGATCCTACCAAAAAGAAATTTCTATTACTCAGCAGTGTAATTATGACTAATAATACTGATAATAAGGCTTACTCTAAAAGATTACAAAAAGAAAGGTGAAAGGTACAAAACGTGGGTTTTGTTTAAGTAGTGTAAACATATTTAATAAGCCTTCTTGAAAATTCGATCTCCAAATAGTCTTAATGATTTTCAAAAGTTAGGTGGGGAGTATTTTTTATTTCCAAAAATGTTCTAATTTCACTTGATTATACTATATACTTTATTATAAAATATTATACGTCTTGACAAGAATAACAAGACAGAAGTTTATCTTGATGTGAGTGTAATCCTGTATAAATATTATCAAAATGAAAAATTAATAAATAAGCTCTCCACGAGTATTCCACGTGGCTCATATAATTTTACATGTTTACCGCAATTGTTCTAGCCAGAGAAAACATTTTGGATCTAGCTGAGGGTCTCATTCTGCGTTTCATAGAGAAGTAAAGTAAGTGTACAAGAATACAAATTTCCTCCGGCACCCGCTGACTTTAGAGGTAGCGTAGGGAGAGACTAATTAAAAAGAAAACTTAAGACATACAATATTGTTTTCAGAGGTGTAACTTGTGGGCACTTGCCAATGTGGAAATCACTTCACAGAGTGAACATATACGAAAAGGTCCTTGATCCTCTTAAGGAATATTTTGATAATATGTTGACAGTAACTTACGTAATTTATTTTTTTTATCCCCTTTTTATTTTTATTTTGACCAATTATCCAGCAAAAGGCCTTGACATTAGTTACTGTGTAATGTGGGTTAGTTTATTTATTTAAATTCTTACCTAGCCATGATGGCCGAGGGAAAAAATCTGTTAGAATCAATATATTTGCTCTAAAATTACCCAATTTCATTCGGGAAAGGAAAGCTAACAAACTAATAACTGTAGCAAGATGATTCAAACCGTTTAGGTCTCAAGGTCAAGTGATGCTTTCGTTCTGAGGCTGCTGACTCACACTCCCCTCTGCTTTATGTTATATTAGTGTGATCTCCCTACTGTGCACATATTTACCTGGATTATACGCCTGACGATTTTGAAGGTTTGTACACATACCTTAATCCTGACAGTGGTTACAAAAAATATAAAATACTATAAACATATAAGAAACGATTTACGTTCTAGTTATGCATGCCCAGAAAATAAAACCTGGGCCAAAACCTAAACTGTGTTGCAAAGCTCATTTGCGGCTATATTGTCTTGAATCCTAAATGGATTTCAAGAAACACATTGTTCGTGGCTTGTTAGAATATCTAAGTCCAAATCTTTTCTCCGAGGACAGAGACAAGTTTCATAAAGTGAAGTTAAAGAAAGGCAAATGATTGCCTCAGTAAAAATTTAAACTATTACAAAACAAACTACCACTTAGCTTTCATGAACCCACAGATCAACTATGGACATTTGCCTCTTTGCTGCGGAATTTTTTTACACCTCTCATTCAAAAGAATGTAAACAAAAAGAAAATTTAACACTATATATATGTATATATATATATATATATATATATATATATATGTATATAAAAGAAAAGAACTTTTAAGTCACTTGATTGGATAGGTGTGTTGAGATGCGTCTAGTCCAATATACGTTTCTTGCTTTCTTCATTTACTTAAATCGGAATCTATTTCCTTGGAAGAAAATCTGTCCACATGTTGTAGTCTTAGCCCTATCTGAGTACAATTATATAAGATAGGTGTGTAATAAAAGGGTAATTATAGCAAGTGAAAGCTTACATTCCCGAAACTGATAACTCATATATTAGAGCAGCTACCAGTAAAACCATAGGAAATGGCTTCTGTCAAGTTCGGCGCAGAGTATGTTTTTCGATTCACTTTATTAATAAGAACTATTACCTCCAAATGGCCATTTTGTGAGCAATATTTTTAGTGCTGCAAAGGGTAATGTCAAATCTTGTGAATACTGACTTAAATATTGTATCACTGAATTCCTCCAAATCAATATCTAATAAATGGCGTGATTACCCTCCAGCACATTGTTTAGTTAATGATAATTAATTTCGGCATTTCCCTCAAATGAAGGCAGAGTTCAGCATAGGAATACTCCAGCGACAATTTTATCTGATGGGCAATTTTCCTTGGAGTAATTTACCGAGGAAAGACAACTTTCTGGTCACCATTAGTTTGCAGTTAACTTACCAAAATTTTTGGTATGTTAATTGCAAAAACGTCACTCTACTAGAACCCTAAATTTAGCATTGTTAAAAATAGATCAGCAATGTCAAATGGTACATAAATCTGAATATAGTAGTAGTAGTAGAGTAGGGTCAATCGGAGAAGAAATGGTTGTAAAAGAAACATTGAATTTTGTAAAAGAACCGTTGTAGTTATTACTTTTTTCTATTTTTATTAATCCAGAAAATTATGCCAATTTTCAAGTCGGCTGATGTATCAATAGATCTTCAAACTGCATCGCAAAAAATATTTGGGAATATAAAAGAAATATACAGTTGGCATCAAAGGTAACCTGATTTATAATTGAAGTAAAATATTAAATTTTGAATGAGTTAATGTATGGTCTTCAACTGCTTTAGGTTCCCAATCAAAAACGATGTTTTACCTTCTTTTAACTGCTTTTATCCATTTAATATCTTGTAAAAGAAACATTGAATTTTGCAAGAGAAATGTTGTAGTTAGTAATATGTCTTTTTTTCCGGCCTCTTAGTACTAACCACTTCCATCGTAGAATCCTTTTCCTTAAGCAAATGATATTCGAACTTCGTAGATCGGTGTTTACTCCTGTTTTAACTTTTTCATTTGCTTACTTGTGTAATCTTCTTTTATGGTTTAGTTCCTTTTTTAGTAACAAAACCAATTTGCTTTATCTTAAAGAAAAAATCGCTGCAACTTATTTTATGCAGATTTAGTACAGAAGTGGATTTTTTCGAAAAAAACCCCACCTTTTGATTCAGTTTGACTTACACATGTTGGGAATAAGCTTATTTAGTGTGTGCATAGTGTAAGATTGGATGAAGAGAGCTGGAGTTAGCCCCAAGCTCCAATTAATTAACGACATCAAAGATTCAAAGGCTCAAAAATTCAAGGTCTTGGACTTGATCAATGAGTAATATGAGAAATCTAGTGTATTACGTACATATCTATCTTTGGTTTTCAATACCAAAATACATTTCATGGGTAAAATAACAACTATAGATACATAATAATTTAGATTTGATCACCAGAAAGCTCATGATGAAACCCTTCGTCCTTAAGTTACCTTGGCCTGGTATGGAAGGAAATTAGTTATTTTCTCGGTTTGAAATTAAGACTTTAATGTCACATGCGCAATGCAAAAACAAAAAGCCAATGAACATAGTCCCAAATGTGGGCAAGTCATGCCAACAGGGCAGAGTAAAAAGCATCATTGTATTTTTGAAAATGGATGTTGACGTTAAACCATAAGCATTTAAAGCAAAGTTAAACAAAAAATAAAATACCACCTTAAGTGGTAGGACTGAAAAAACAATGAAAATTTTCCACAACGTTTACGAAGACTGAATGCAAACACATACCGCTGATACCTTGTTAATAAATGCTAAAATTATAGAATACCTTTGCAGAAAACATGTGGCCTTGCACCCATTCTTGGTTTTATTGGCATATTCCAAGAGGCATGAAGATTTTCTGAATGAAGCCAAATGACTAAAAATGTTTTATAAAAATATTTTATACTAAAAATGGGTTTACGAACATGTAATTCTTTAAAAAAAGAGTGAAGTTTAGATACTGATTACGCTAATTTCCACAGCTTTTAAAAATATCCGTTTTCATTCTCTGCTCTGAGTTTCGTTAGTTTTCACTGCAGCTGTCTAAATTGGTCAATCTACCAATCAACGGTTTCATGCAGTAATCAAACTAAAAATGTAACCGTACAGCAGTGACTTTTTTTACCAGGAGGATGGTCAGATCATCACACGTAATGAAAACAAGCGAATTGTAAGACGTCGTGGTCGTTTTCAAGGCCATGGGAGGCAATTTTTCTATCTTTTCTAGCCAAAATATAATACAGAAAATCATGTACAATATATTATAAGTTACTGCTCAACTGAATCAGATCAAAATTGGTTAACGAAATGTCGTTTTCAAAACGAGAGCATTTTTGAGAATGGCGTTGTGCACATACAAAGAAAACGGGAAAAGTAGTACTTTCACTTTGGATACAGAAAACCACAGAGTTCTTCGTAACGAATCCTGAGGATTTATGTCATTTCATATTTCGACCGTCCTTTTCCTTTAAAAGATTATCCTTTTACTGTACTATTTTCAATTCTTCAGATGCTTTATTCCATGCAAAAATATTACATTTCCTTCATTTTCTGATGTCAGTCAGCAATCCTTTACTCTTTTCATATCTTATCTCCCTTTTTTTTGTCCTTTGATGCTTTCCAATAACAAAACTCTTGTTGAGCCCACATCCACACACCCATATGTATCTTTCACCCTGTCTTAAAGTGAAGAGTCCTCCCTAAGCTTACAAATTCATAAAACCTTCTGAGATCATACTTTGCATACAATTTACATGAATAATAACTTGACATACAAAAAGAAAAAAGAAACATATCTACTCGCCAAAGCCATGAAAATACACTATTAGTTTCCTGAAACTTGAAATTTTGAATGAAAATTAAATTTTGGCCTATGTCAGAAAAGGACGCATGACCAAACTGGACATTCTTTTTTCGTTTCATGTAGCATGTATGATGGAGGTTATGATTACTGAGTTAAATCGACCGCAGATTAGAACTTTGTAAATTAGATAGGAAACCAAATTTAACCACACACCAAGAATATTGTAAATTATATAGGAAACAGTTTTTCCTCCAACGAGAGTTCCAATGAAGGCTTCTGGCTTATCTGAAAGTTTTACTTTCAACGCTCAGTTTTGGCCTAAATACCATTGGAGGATTCAATATTTTTTGTATTCCCTTCCTCGTTTGTATTGATAGATATTTCAAGGAATTTGAAAAAGTGTATTTTAGAGCAAGGGGAGGAATAGGTGGAGCACAAGTATTGTTGTTTTTTACCAAGCTTTACCTAGTCTTTGCAGGCCCCTGTCCAGTCTTCTAAATCCATTCTGTTTTGCACGGTAAAATCTGAAATTTGTGTTATTAATTTAGATAAAGGCGCTATTCTAGCTTGTAGCTTTTAACTTTGTCTTGTTAACTTTCTGCTTCAGTTTTTTCTTGGAAAAAGTGGAGGATTGCTTAGAGGAGCCAGATTTACTGGGATCAAGTTTCGCCGAAGATGTAAGTAAAACAGGGTCATGAGGAATAAACTATTTTTGGTTAATACAATATTTTACATGCTATATTACGTGCAATAATGCTGGACTATACCAAGCTAAACAAGACTGATCTAGTGGGCAATTAGGACTTCAGGGAATTAAGAATAGACACACCTAATAACTTAGTCAATTAATACTATACTAATTATCATTTACAAGAAAATTAGGAGCAGAAGTGAGGTATTGAAACTACCTTTTATAAATTAAAGGAACGAAACAGTTACATTTTTATTTCAGCTTTCAAATTTTTAAATAAATTTGTATCTTATATTAATGTTAGAGACAAAAACGCAGTTTTACAGTGGTACCTTTCGAAATTTCAAAATCAAGTCGAAGTTTGTAACAGAACATTATTTGTTAAAGAGTTTTGCTGTAATTGTCAAAGAGAGAGCTGAAATGGAGATCATAGAAAAGAGAGCAAGCATATAGAACTTGAGGAGAGTAAGACTTTCCTAAGAGTAAAGAAATATCCAAGAGATTAAAGAAAATGTAGCAAGATCTAATTTTATACAGATTATAAAAATGTTTCAATCTAAAGTGGTCATTATCTTTACAAAAGACGGGCTTTTAGTGATAGTGAAACAACAATTGGAAATAACCAAGTATCTTTATGAAGGTGTCAGTCTTAGTGAGCAATATTAAGCTACAGCTCTTTATAAAGACGCAGATGCTACTTTTAAAAACATTTCAGGACTCTTCATTTAATATTCAATTTTTAAAGATGTTGGACCTTATTTATCTTATGAATGTCAAGAAACAAGGTCGCTGAAATCTGGAAACGAATAATAAAGTGCATAGCATACCAATGACTTTAAACATTATAAAACAAGTAATAACTGTAAAAAAAAGACAAAAGCATAAAGTTGAGATAATCAATTGAGCACACAATAACTCTGGTGAAATTTTTCGATATTTACTATCATTTTCTAGCCTAAATTGAAATCAAAATAATGTTTTAATTAACAGTCATTTGATTTCATCATATGCAAGCAACACAAACTTGTCCCAGATATTGTTTTGTGGGTAGACTTTAATACCATCACTAAAAGAACTTGATGGTAAAAGTTCTGTTCCGGAATTCCTCCTTTGTCTTTATTTGCGGTTATAACTCCGCAATGTAGAGTGCCTCCAGGGTGCCTCTGCGTACTGTTGTGGCGAGAATGGTTGTGGCATCGAGATTACAGGACGTAATGTAAAATTAGTACAACTCTCTTAGCAATGTTACACTTAAGTAAATAAAAACAGGAACTGGAAAATGGAAAAGTTTTATCTCAAATGTCTAACCAGACGGGAACCCTTTGATCCTGAGAAAGAGATTTGTCCTTCAGTGAAAATATTTACATTCGATTATCACCGCCTATCTTTTTCGTCCAAATAAATTAGCTTTAAATATTCACTACAGAAAGACTTAACTGTGTGCATTTAATTCTGTTTTGGATTCAATATATTTAATCCTCACAAACTCACCAAAGTTTGGAGACTATCAACATCTTATCTTCATGAATAGATAATCTTCAATGTCCAAAAGCGTTTTGGTGTTGTCATGATGTTGAAGCTAAGGTGTCTACAGACGTTCTTTTTTGCCTTCAAGTAAGTTTTCTAGATGACTATAAAGCTCTTATACGCTTGAGAACATGAGAACAGGTTATTATGTTTATATTCCCTATTTATATTCTTCGATGATACCTTTACATTATATCTTCTTGTTACTTGTTTGGAATGATAGTTAAAGATTGTTGTACACACGCCTTTCAAGGCACTAAATGTGTACATTGTATATGTTTGTACATATCTCAAAGCACCAAAAATGATTTTGTGGTTTAAAGGAATGAACTACAGACATGTTATTTGATGTAAATTGAGAGGATTTGGAATTGTGAAAAAAGAAAAAATTGTCGTAGAGCAGATTGCTCAGGTGGTAGAGTATATGACCATCGTTGTTATAGGCACTTGATGTTTGTTTTATTGTACTTGTTCCACGGAGACCAATTCTTCCACCATTTCACATGCTACTTGTTATTTGTTCAGCATACTTTACACTGAATCTTCATAGTATAGTCCTCTGGAAGGGTTCATATCTAATGATGATGTAAACCCTGTTACAGGTACGCCGGAGTATGTTGCCTTACCAAATAAGTTGTTGTTCGGTATGCAAATACTACAGTATCCTAGTAAACGTCCCAGGTTGTCCCAGGTTGTGCCAGGCCCAAAGTCTTTTCCAAACATAATTTCTAATTCCTTAAAATAAAGTTTTATTTAGATGTTCAATTAGTCTATTGGTGAAAGGTCGGAAAGAGCATTTTCTTCACTTCTATCTGTTTACTTAAAACTTGTAAAAGTGTTGCCATAAAATGACTTTCTTTGTCAGACAATAACTTTTCTGGGCATCCACATACGTGGATAAAATATTGTATTTTTATAGCAACTGTTTCTGCTTCCAAATTGTCAACATGTGGAAACGACAGGTCGGAGACTCAAATAATCAACAAAAACACGCGTTTCCTTTCTCTAATCTTAGCAGCGTTTCTACAAAATCCAAAGCTGCAGTATTCCAGAGGCCTACCTGTTGTAATACACTTTAAAGGAATCGTGTCGACAGGCCTTTTTCTTTTTCATTTTTCAATTCATACTGTATGCCTCATTATATCACTTTTTCACAGTTGACCAGAAATATTTCTACTGTGCCTTTTGGTACGTGGAATAGACATTTGGATGTTCAGACCATTGGTTGTTGAGTATCCTCTCTAGCCAATCTGACACTTTGGTTTAAACAGTTGTCTCGTCATCCTTCCAAAATTTGAGGTAAATATTATGTGCAAACAGTTGTCTCCTGTGTAGTAATGATCTTTTCATGTATTTATTTTTTCAACAAGCTCTTTATCTTAAGTCAATATGCTTTTAATTAGATATGAAATTTATCGGTTTAGCTGTTCACCTTTTCCCTCTACTTCACTGCAGGCTTTCGTAGATGTCTGGTAAACAAAATTTGTTACTGGAAATCCAGAAAGACTTTTTACATTTCAATCGAGCTTTCCCAGTTGATGAATACGGTCAAAATCAAAACTTGCGTAACAGATCACTTCTTTGCTTTGTTCAGTTTCCTTAACTGGTACAGCTCCGATTTCATGGTGACAAGTGTCTGTGTATAATTGCAGTGGAATAGAAAAGTCAGTGCGTTGGTGTACCGGAGCTATTATCAATCACTGCTTGAGCACTTGAAAATCTTTTTCGGCTTGAATCATCCAAACAAATAGTTGCTTTTTCTTTATTAATTCCACCAAGGTCTTTTATGTGCTGGTGTAATCTTTACTGAACCTACTGTAGTATAACATCAGCCCAAGAAGACTTTCCACATCTCTTTCTTTCTGAGAATCTGATATTCTTTAATGGTGACAACTTTCTTAACGATAGTTGCTAATTTTTCTTCAGAAACAGTATTCAAAGAAACTATACAAATAACTTTGTATTCTTTTAAACTTCCCAGGATCGCGCCATGCGTTATTTTTTATGAAGTCGACAAAAAGAGCTGACTGCTCTTTTTCTAATTTTTAAATGTACCGAACAAATTTTTGCCTCGAAATCAAATCAATTGGATTGCATTTTGATTATGTTGCAAAAATATCAACGACAATGTTACTAATTTAATATTTTATTCAAAATTCATTTTCTACTGGATTAAAAAAAATTAAAGAAAAATCCCAATCAAGCATATGTGGAACTTGTTTAGGATCAGCTGGTTTCCTTTTCCCTATTTTTTCGTATGTCTAGTGTAAAGAAATCGTGGTGTTTGAGGCGCGCATCTTCTTGTGGTATTGAAGAAGCTTCCGAGTTGCTTGGTAGTTACTGAGATTGTTATCGCTTTGGGGGGAAAGTTTGTCTTATATGTCCTGGTTGTTGACAGTGGTTGTACGCAACAGTAGCTTATCTAATGGTTATTTTATACTGTGATGGCATCGGCTATCAATGAGAGGAGAGTCCTATCTTTCTGGTAGCCACTTGATATTAAACAGCTGTCATTAATCTTAAAATAGCAATGCAAATTTCTTCGCTAAACCTTAATCGGTCTTCCTCGAATGTTTGAATCGGACCAAATAGACCTTTTGATACTCTCTTAACTCTGAAACCTTTTCCTTGGAGTTTAAATCACCTTTATTCTTTCAAAGGCTTGTATAACCTCCTGGAAAGTATTTGGGCAATATTCCCACAGTGTCGTCTTCATCACAGGCTTGAGAACTTTTATGTACTTCTTACGATTAATTATGTCTTTACAAGGAACATCTTCTAAACCTTCATGCACTTTGCTGGCAAGCTTATCTACTCCTTCAGAGAACCTACAACTTTTTGTCTGGAACCATGAGTCACTTATTATAATTTCTATCCTACAAGTGATCGCTTTCATCAAGTTGATCTTTCAGTTCTTCAAAACCACAGCGTGTCGGATCTGAAAATTTCCCAGCTATCCGAGAAGATCCTCCAGCAAGGAAGGCTGGTATCATCAGCGCACGGTCTTGTAAATTCTATCGATTGGTTGTTGCAGCGTCTTACCATTTTATGGCTTTATCTTGACTATCAATTTTTCTTAGTCACTGTATATATCTATCTCGATCTCGAGCTCTGGCAATAAAAATATTTTTGTTATGGAATTCAAGCGACGTCTTTTCTGTGTAACAAATCAATTCTTTCAGTTTGTTTCACTTGAATTAATATCCATTTCCTCTGATGCCATTAAAATTGTCTTAGAACCGAGGGACAGAAAGAGAGAGAGAGAGAGAGAGAGAGAGAGAGAGAGAGAGAGCAAGAGAGAGTGTGTGTATGTGTTTGTATGTGTGTGCTTGTGTGTATGTATGTGTGTGTGTGTAAATCATTGTCAAAATAACAACGCCTTCTAAATGTCTACTACTAATTTTCCTGCTTAAAATAAACTGAACGTTTTCTACTTTAAATGCCGACTTTTATACCTGTCGAGCGCACCGTGAGATCTTACAATCTAAGAAGACGTATACATATCGTGGCAATTAACACTTTAACCCTAAAAATAATTAGGGAGAAAATGAGATCTCGAAAACACAATGTGAAAAAGTAGAAAACAAAAATTTGTTACAGTGACGTTTCTTTGTTTCCATGACAGTGTACGGCTCAACATGTTACAGATAACAGGTAAGTTACAGATTCAACTCATAACACTATAGTAAAAAAATGATTTGCCTTGAAAATTTTGGAAATTAAGCAATACTTTGCTCTTACTTTGCAGGAGGAAACCATGACTGTTTTATATGCAGAATATTGTAAAAATAAGCCAAATGCTGACGATCTAATATTGAAACACACAGAAGAAATTGAAATGGTAAGTGATGTAGCAAAATCGTGATTTTCTTTGTACTGTGATATTGACAAAATACAACATGTTTTTTAAAAGAAAATAGTGCCTTCAACGTTCCCAAAAATATACTGAAAATATAATGTAAAAATTAAAAGACGCACTGTAAGTCCAAGAGAAGCATTCTGAAGACTGTTGAAAATACAAAAGTTAGAAAGCTGTCACTGACTGAAAACCAATGTCTTTTGTAATCTGGTGTAGCAGTAATTGCTGAATTTTATTCCCAGCAATTATGAAGAGCCTTAAAACAAGAAACTGCAGATTTTAGAAACAAATATGTCCAGTATCATGTATACAACATGCAACAGATCATGACATGATAAAAAAAAGTAGGTGAAGAGAAATGCACACAAAACCCTTACCTGAAAGACAGTTTCAATATGTAGATTATGTAATGACAAACGAATGGTTATAAAATCCTGCCGAAGCAGAGAAAATGAAAGCAGAGTGAATATAGGGAGCCAGAACTAAAAATAAATGAACGGAGTTACCATATGGCTGAAAGAACGTGTGCCAGGTGCACACATGACTTGTATGAATGTAAAAAGACCGTTAAAAAATATAAGGGATAAAAAGATTTTGAAGAACTATAGTCATCCATGTCAGTAATAAATATGGCACCTAGCAAGAGAAAGAGAAAGAAAAACATGATCTCAAGTTTTATTTAAAGCTTCTTTTAAACTAAGAACTCCCTTAACGTTAGACTTGAGTTATTGTATTTAATCTGACTGTCTCTAGGTATTCCTTTTCTATTGCTATGGACATAAACATATGATAATTTCCTGAATACAAGAAACCAAAAACTGTATATCAACTAATGAATTTTTAATAAAACAGATACAAACAAACACTTAGCCCTTTATAAAATGACAGAAAGCCAATACAATACAAAAAAATACTATTTCAACTAAACTGTTAAAATTGTTTCCGTTTCATGGAAATAAAAACCTGTATAAATAAAATTTCAAATCGTAATTAAAAGGTTTACAAGAATAATAATAAAAGTTGTCCTCGAAATGTCAGTTTTATTTAAGGTTGACATTCGTGCCTTGCAATTTTAATGTTAAAATTTGTCATAGGAGATGTCAGTTTTATTTAAGATTGATATTCGTGCCTTGCAATTTTAATGTTAAAATTTGTCATAGGAGATGTCTGTTTTATTTAAGGTTGATATTCGTGCCTTGCAATTTTAATGTTAAAATTTGTCATAGGAGATGTCAGTTTTATTTAAGATTGATATTCGTGCCTTGCAATTTTAATGTTAAAATTTGTCATAGGAGATGTCAGTTTTATTTAAGATTGACATTCGTGCCTTGCAATTTTAATGTTAAAATTTGTCATAGGAGATGTCAGTTTTATTTAAGATTGATATTCGTGCCTTGTAATTTTAATGTTAAAATTTGTCATAGGAGATGTCAGTTTTATTTAAGGTTGACATTCGTGCCTTGCAATTTTAATGTTAAAATTTGTCATAGGAGATGTCAGTTTTATTTAAGGTTGACATTCGTGCCTTGCAATTTTAATGTTAAAATTTGTCATAGGAGATGTCAGTTTTATTTAAGGTTGATATTCGTACCTTGCAATTTTAATGTTAAAATTTGTCATAGGAGATGTCAGTTTTATTTAAGGTTGATATTCGTGCCTTGCAATTTTAATGTTAAGTGCGCATAAATTATCCCAAATTGTCTCTTTTCTGGATGAAAAGATAATCCTTTTTTATGTAAAAAATATTGCACTTCCTCTATATAGGAAACTCTTGAGAACGCTAAGTTATAAGAGTAATGATTACCAGGCAGAAAAATAAAACTTCCCCTGATGGTATTCTAAAAATCTAAGTCAAATTCCAACCCGCTTCTAACCCGCCTTTATCTTTCAATCCTTAAAAAGCTTCATCTTGCCAGGCCGTTGTCAAGTTAAAAATGCAATAAATGAGGAAGATAAGAAATCCAACAATTGTAGAGCAGAAACATTGCATTGCACAAAGTAGCCAATGAACAGTCAGTGACATAGATGAAAAATTTAGCAGTTTTATTCATTTGACCAATCAACTCCTTTCCCCAAGTTTCTGACTATTCTTTCATTTTTGAGACAATGGGTGGTTTAAGCCATTTAGATCAACTTTGAGAAGTTTTGGCAACTTGATTTTATTTTTATCTTTCGTTAATTTCAAACTATTTATTTTCTACCAAAATAAATCTTGTTAATTAAATAATTGTCTGATGTATTAATACGTTTGAAAAGACCAAATAGTAAGTGGAATCCGAAAATTAGTGCACTCCGATGGTAAACGACCTTAGAAGCTACTAAATCTAAAGTAACCAACTTTACTGTATGACAGGTAATGACAATTTCCTTGACTTAAAAATCTTTTAATGTACTTGTCATTGAATAACACACAATGTGGTGGTATATGTTGGGTACAAAGTTGTGCCATTAAGTGCATAAGTGTGTTAACGGCATTAACTACAAGCTTTGTGCCAAAAGGACGCTGGAGATGCTGGAGAAGTATTTAATAATTTAGCTGCAAATGCGTTGGTGTAGTAACTCTTTCTCTCTCTCTCTCTTCTCTCTCTCTCTCTCTCTCTCTCTCTCTCTCTCATCCTTTTTCTCCCTCGCTCTCTCTCTCTCTCACTCTCTCTCTTTCTCTCTCTATCTCTAGGTGCCATCTTTATTCTAGACGTTGGTGATAATGGTTCTCCACAGATTCCTATCTCTCATCCTATGTAGCAGATCTCCAGCTTTTACCTTTTCCTTCTCACTTGCTGATATTCACTTTTTGATATGGCACTTGAGACTTCCCAAGTATGTTAATCGTTGTCTTCCTCTGCTTCTTTCGCCTTCAATACGACCTGTAACGGTAAGATTTTCTAGTCCTTCCTTTCTCATGATATGTCGGTTAAACCTCATCTGCCTTTAACGTATTGTTTTTATCGGACACCTTTCTACTCCAGCTTTCCTCAAAACTTCCTCATTTGTTTGATGGTCTGTCCCTGGTATTCTCATCATTCTCCTGTAAAACCCCATTTCAACAGCTTCCAGTTTCTTCTGCATTGATGGTGCTATTGTCCAGCACTCACAATCATAACCAACCACAACCAACCTTATAGTGTCACTTCCAATATACAACTTGTATCTGGTACTTTGGTTCTAACTTATCACCATGCATACTGTTTTCTTGTAATTTATTTTCAGCATGTAGTAAGTACAGCTAATTATTTACATATTTGAACCAGCAGGGTTTTAGCATCACTTCTGATACATAATAGTAGATTTAATAATATTCTACTTTTAACCCAGGTATACACATTTAATTTTGGCAATGACAAACTGCGCCTGAATGATTACCTAATAAAACCAGTACAACGGCTTATGAAATACCAACTTCTTTTACAAAATGTTATTAAATATACTGAAAAGGCTGGACAAGATTCTTCAACAATGTCTGTAAGTACCTAGCTTTTAGAAATTATATTTCTTGCATGGACAAAGTAACTTTTTTGATCCTGCTTGAATTGTTTTCCAATAAACACTATATGTAACAGCATTAAAAATTGTTGCTCGAGTTACAGAACGTTATTAAAGTGGTAACCATAACAGCACTGGTTACAGTCAATTTAAAACACTGTACTAGGCTATTAGAAGATAGATAGATAGATAGATAGATTGATAGATGGATATATATAGATAGATAGATAGATAGATAGATAGATAGATAGATAGATAAATGGATGGATAGATGGATGGATAGATGGATGGATAGATAGGTAGACAGATGGATTGATGGACAACAAGAAAGATTGTTGGATATGTAAGTAGATGGATTAATAATTATATAAATCAATAGGTAAGTGACAAAAATAAGTTTTATAAAGAAAGATATTTTCATTTTCCTAAATGTTTTTGTTGGAGCATTTTCAGCAGAAAGAAACTTGCAGTTAGTAAAGGTCCTTTTATGCTAAAACCTTTACTGTTTTTCTAGTAGTCCTACACCCAATGATTTCAATCTTGGAATGTGACGATGTATCATCTCTATAATTCACACTAACAAGCCATTCATCCTGATAATTTTTAAAATACCTAAAAACACACACACACACACACACACACACACACACACACTCTCTCTCTCTCTCTCTCTCTCTCTCTCTCTCTCTCTCTCTCTCTCTCTCTCTCTCTTAAGAGTTAATGAAGTATGTACCAACTCTGAAAGGATAGGAACACTCCTCTCTTGTGAAAGAGTCTTCTTTATTTTCTTTCAGACACTGTCAATTGCACTATCAAAGGGAAAAATTGCTGAGAATATTCACTACTTAACTAAACACAACAAACACACATAATATTTAATAAAGAGTGCACCAACTCTGAAAGCAGGGTATCGTTGCTGATGTGAAAAGGAGTCTGATTTGTTTAATTTCAGACCAGATTCTTTGCAATATCAAAAGATAAAAATGCTGTAAATGAGGTGCCTAATTTTTAATTTTTTAAACAAAGACATTTCCGGTAGCAAAAGGCAGAAATGCGGTATTTAGGACTTGACCACACAGACAAGTACACTAAGTTTGTATATGTTTTGCTTATGCCACAGCGAGAAACCCATAGTAAAAACTCAACTATTATTGTCTTCATGTGTTCCAAAGAGCTCAGTTTGGTCCACCAATGCACGTGATCTACAAAATATTACGCAACCTCAGAAATTCAGTTTGGAGTTGGTATTATTACAAAATAAAGAAGCAGCTGTTCAACCCCATTCTCACAACAAATGGATTTCTTTTGACTGAGCAGATTATATAGCAGGATAAAAATGAAGATTTGAAAGAAAAGAATATTTGTCTGTGGTTAGACTACTTCAGAAAATCTGGGGCTTCTTCAGTCTGAATATTAAGTGCGACATTAATTTGTGCACATTTTGTAGACAAAGGAACAGATAAAAAAAATCACAAATAGACATAGATTCAGACATAGGTACGTAAAGAAAGAAAATTATTCATGTACATTCAAAGAGCCAAATTGGTATGGATTTAAATTCCAATGCATCTATAAAAATAACTTAAGCTGCGGGTCTTTACACATAGATGCAAACACACATATATATACATACATAAATATAGATGAATATGTGCTTTATTACAAAAACCATATATTATATTTGTGTGAACTCTATATGATTTGATATATGTACATATATATATATATAAATGTACATATACATATGCATATATATATATATAAATATATATATATATATATATATAACACTCGCAGCTAATTTTTTTTTCTTTGGCAAGAGTTTTCTTTTATAAATTTGAGAAGCTGGCATCAGTTCCTTGATTAAGATCGACATAATTTCACAAAATGTGTTAAACAGTTTGAAAATGATCGCCAGCAACTCAGCATTGGAAAATCAGTGATTTTTCAAAAATTAATGATGCATCAAACGTTACTGGTAGCATATCTTTTAAATACTTTAGTCAATATTATTATTCTCAAAAAGGTTATGGAGTCGACAAACGTTGAAGAATTGCAGTAGTAAAAATGTTGGGGCTATCACTGCAGTGCATTTTTAGTACTCTGTCTGCAGCTGTAAGTGAAACCTGTTAGTAAATGGAATTTAGAGCCTCTGAATATAAGCAGTGAACTATTTATGATTGAGGCATGGCAAAAGAGTTTCACATGTCACAAGAAAAGCAGCACTTGCTAGAGATGGCATATACAACTTAAAATGAGTTTCGTGGATAAAATCACAGTAACCATCGAGTAAGAAGGCTAATTACTTTGCATTCTAACTTCTTAATTTTTTGCTGGTTAGCAATAACTAATTTTGTATTTGGTATAATAATTTATTTTAAAGTAGTAACATTCACAACCGCGACAAAGTCTTGAAATGTATCATGCAGTGCTTGAAGGATGTACGTTACCTGCCTTCATTTTTACAGTTGTACTTGACAGCCTCGTCACGCAAGTTATAGCTTGCGAAAGGCGGAGGATTTGTTTGAGGCACAAGACAAGAAACATAAAATTTTTGTCAAAAATTGATTAGTAATGACAATACAATATGTGTTTTAACTCTCATACTACTAGATCAGACTGGAGAACAAATAGTAGTTCGTTGTCTCAACGTTTGAGATAAAAAAGAGAACATAAAATGAGACCAATACATGGAATGTATTTTTATCAAGAGATGAGTTCACTGTTAGCATGTTTTGAATAATTTATTTATCTTTGCACTTAAATCGATTATAAACAATAGAACACTAGAAAATTATATGGAAAGTAAGTTATTTATTTACGTAGTTCTAGAGGAAGGGAAATCGAGAGCTACGGAGCCTAGATTTTTCTTTTAATTAAAACTTATATAAGGTTTCCTTACATGGTTTGAAACGTAGACTTGATTTATTTAGATATGTATTTGACATCAGATGTTTGGGACACTATGATGCTGTTAATGATTGGTTTTATCTATCCCGTAACAATAACCTCTACAAAAATGCTCTTTGATTGAGATAGGACTACTTGACATCAGAAAGTAGCAGCATAAAATATCCTCGCCAGGTAGAAGAAGTAGTTGAAATAACGTTTGTTCTTAACCAGTAACCCTTCACACTAAAGTCATTTCTGGCCTTGGCTAAGACCTATGAAAGGCAACCTCAGCTAGGATCACTGCTTTGACGTCTTGTCATTAAGCCATTATCTTGATAACAAGACTGAAAAATCTTCATTCTGTAAGCGCGAGCCGGGTATTTTATTTATTTTATTTCATTACTGAGCAAAGACGTGTTTATAAAAATAAATGAACATTACTGAGCAAAGAAGTGTCTATAAGTAAACCTCTGAACTTTACTTAATATATAGATGGGTGCCCATTAGGTCTACATTCAACTCAGTTTCAGAATTGACCAACTTATTTTTCTATTACACAATGGAGTACGCATACAGGGAACGCATTAAAGACTAGTCTATTACTATGTCAATTGTCTATAGTGAAAAGATAAATTGTCCAAGAACAAGAACAAGGAAAATACAAAGATGTAGAAGCGTGGCAATACTTGCTCGCGCTCAAAAAAGCTAATAGCAACTTTCATTGAATCGTTTTTATTGCTACTGTAACGGAATTTCATATGTGAAAAGTGGATGAAAATCAAACATTTATAAAGGGAAAGAGAAATAGTAGCATGAATTCACCATATTCACAAAGGTTATCATTTTATCTACCGCAAAGAGTAAGTAGGTTTATAAATACGCGTTTTCTAATTTTTAGTTAAAACCAAGTTTTGTCTTGCTCTCTTTTACATCTAGGAAGCCCTTGAGGTCATGGAACTTGTGCCAAAAAGAGCAAATGATAAAATGAATGTTGCACTTATTCAACATGGAATGGATGTAAGCAGTATTTTACATAAGACCTTTTAAAATTTATACATTCTTGGTTTCAGTAAAACGTTTGGTAAAGATTCCACTTGTCTTCGCCTCTTCTCTCTCTCTCTCTCTCTCTCTCTCTCTCTCTCTCTCTCTCTCTCTCTCTCTCTCTCTCTCTCTCTCTCTCTCTCTCTCTCTCTCTCTCTCTCTTGCTCGCTCCCTCTCTCCCTCCATCAGGAAACCAAGGTTTTGGGATACAACAAACAGAATAATTAGCTTGTCTCAAAGAAAAAGCATTGTGACTATCAATTTAAAAACTCAGCGGAATGCCTGATGAATTATATCATGAGACAAAAATGAAGTTAACTATTTGCAAGGTCCCAGAAATCGACTAAACTGGAAAACATATTTAAATAACTTTGATAAAAATTTCTGTGGGAGTTGAGAAATGTCATTCATCTTTAGCTATTGATGTTATAGTGTCTAAAACCAAAACCATTTATTTCTTATATAATTGTCTGTATTCGTACGTTTTCATTTGTTTTACTTGTGATATGAAATACTAAAAGCAGAATTTATTTTATTTTAATTCTTTCGTTACTATTTGTTTTAAAACAGAAAAATTTGTTGGACTACGAACTTATATTTCAGGTAAGCCTTCCTTTTCTGTTTTATTCACTTGGTCCCTCTATAATAACAACATAATCAATTATTTATTTCTAGAAATATTGTATCACTATCGATGTTCAATAACATAGCTGATAACAAATACCCTTCGCTCACCATGTGTCTGATATAGATTTGTCAGATAAAATTTTTCCGATCTAAGGTGTGACCTTTGACTCCAATACAATGTACAGCTTACAGTAACATACCACTGACTATAATTTTTTTAACATTTTAATAAAAAACACGGAAAATGATAGCCATACATGACACATGATACACTGTGACGGACTTTGATAGACTTTAAATCCTTTGATAGACATGTCTTGATATGATCAAAGATTTGTGTAAGAGCTCAGAAAAAAGACTTCCATGGTTTCAAACAAATTTCCTGTCAAGAAAAAAAAACAAAACAAAATAATCATTAATCGCCTTCTTGTGGAAACCCAAACTATAGCTTTAAAGCTTAAAGTATAGAATATTTAAAAGTTTGTCCATTTTTCTTTATGATTGCATGTGGTAAAGGGAAAATATTTACCTGTGTGGGCCTATTATAATCTTTGATAAGCAGGTTTTTTTAATATGCGAAAATGTAATGTTGCTATCCATTGCTTCTTTCAGTATGATTTATTTCCAGTTCATTTGTTACATATTTGTTCTATTTTTAAACACAATTTTGTGTTACTGCTGTTGTTGTTGTTATTGTTGTTGCTGTTGTTGTTGCTGTTGTTGTTGCTGCTGTTGTTGCTGTTGTTGTTGTTGTTGTGGGTAGGAGGAGGAGAGTACTGCTGCATTTCAAATGAATATCTCTTTCTGCATACTGTGTTCTTTTTTTGAGCTCTTTCGTTACCTAAGTTTCATTTTGCATTACAGGACATTCTTGAAGTAACATTCGGAAGAAGTAAGGCGAAACCTAGAAAAATGAGGGCATTTCTGTTTGAAGAATTCCTCATATTTACAGATCCTATCGAGAGAGAAGGACGACTGCCAATATTTCGATTTGCTACCGAAGGAAAAGTATGTACTACTTAGAAACTCTTTCTTGTTTGGCAACCATTTTCAAGTTTTGTCCAATTGCTCTATCTTTTTTTTAGCAGGTTATTATTTTTTTTCTAATACATCAAATTTAATTTACCCACTCTACCTTGAATGTCTTTTTAGAGCTTTATCTATCTATCCTTCAATCTATTTATCCATCTATTCATTCTGACAACATACTATTTGTCTTTTTACTTATTAATTCTGTTTCTTTCCTCCTCTTCTCTTTTTCTTCCATTGTTAACAACCAGCTACAGTATCAACCTGCGAATCCATTAGTTTACCATGACACATTTTTGTTGAATCTCAGGTCACTGTCATGATTACTTTCCACACTCAAGAATAAATAAATATTTGTTGCTGTTCACACCCCATTTATATTTCCTTCGTAGTTCAAACAAAAATTTTCGCACATTTGGAGATTTACTTGGACCCATTTTCCAAGACAGAAACCTTCAATAAAAATATGAATTTAAACCAGACAAAACAAAATGGTCCAATGTTTTGTTTAAATACTTTAAAACCTTTCGCTAAGCATGGAATATGCTTGTTTTAAATGTGATTACCAGGGCGAGTGCCAAGGCATAAAAGGAAATTATGTAGGCCAATTCCCCAAAACAGAGACCGTCAATTCAAAATCTCAATTTTTCCAGGCAATACAGAAAGCTCACATCTAGTGTGAAGGAACCTTGAAGCTTTGCCTGTGGGTTTCAGGGCAGAAAAGGTGGTTATGTGGGTATGGTCTCAAGGATAAATTTAATGACACAACATCAAATGCTAAATTATGGTGACACGTAACTGTGGTCTGCACCACACAGGGGCTATGTTATTCTTCGATATGACCACTGGAACGGTTTTAAGGGTCCAAAAGAGTATGCTGTAAAAATGATTTAAAAAGTTATGGAGAGATGGTGCTCTTCTCTACAGAACTATTTAATATGCAGCTGGGGGCTTGAAGTAAAGGCAAACTTAAAATATTGGAATTACAAGGGGAAAATCCATCACAATGAAACATAAGGCATTAAAAGACCTCAAAATTATGAATATCACTCTTTAGTTAATTTGCTACAAGCTTTGATACAAAAGTGCAGAAGCCAAAGCAGTTGAACAAAAGACATGACAAACTTTTGAAACAGTATGACGCCAAGAACTAATAACCTACTGGCTAAACATTACATGTAAATAGTGTATCGTATCTATTTTCACCTAGACTTCAGTATTATTTACAGAACGTTTTGTTTCCCCTCTTTAGAAAATCTTGGGGTGCACAAATTGGCATAATTGCTCAAAAATATATTTGACAACGTAAAACATACACAAATTGCAAAAGAATAAAATTTTGCAATAGTTATGAAAATCCTACTCAAATTATTGAAGATACACAAAGGTTTTGGTTGTTGGAGGCATGTTAGGTACAAGGTACCCAGCAATGTAAACCAAAGATTCCTTAACGCTAACAGGTATATCAGGTTTTCATTTTGGTAACACATCAAACACAATTAAAGCATTCTCGTCCATTTGGCAAAGACAATTACTCCATACATATCCAGCTGATGCAGCCAGTTTAGAAAATATTAGTTCAATAAAAGTTCTACTTAAAAAATAATAAGCTTCTCGAGAACTTGTCGTGCATTAATAAAATACATTCCACCAGACCATTGTCTCAATTTGCCAAACATTTTCTCAGCCAAATCAGTTGCGAATATTCGTAACACTTATGAGCTCATGAACGACATCTGATTCAGCAAAACTTTCTTTTTGTGTATAAATTGTATAAGCTAAAGCGCAGGTAATGCTCTTTCGACTGCCGAGCATGATGTCAAGGTTGTAATTCAGGGAAGAAATCTAATCTTGCATTTTATGCCATAAATGAGGGCTCAAAAAAAGTCATTTTCAATTCTCAAAAAAATCAGGGTACACAGAATAGTTTCAGAGTATCCTGAGATAATGACAACATCACCAACCAAGTACGAAGTAATAGAAAGGCGATCAAAATTCTTCTTTTCATTTACTAGAGAGGCTTTTAATTCCTCAGACGATCTCATTGGGTTACCTGATTGAAATTCATCATGTTGGTTAAGAAGGACCTCTCGGTGACAAAGTTTCACATCCTGTCTGACGAGGCTTTTTTGGTGTTGTTACAATGACAATTGGTGGCATATCTTCAAATCTAGATAAAGGATGTTTGGACTCCTGCTTCCCATGCATAGTAATGGTTTCGAGTTCCTTTGACCAGTGCCGTTTACATATTAGTTTCAAATGAGTCTAGAAGATTTTTACGCTGAACACATTTCCTTCATACTCCCATTTCGTTGGATTTTTCGGGAAACGAAATACACTTGCTTTATTGCCGCGGTCAAAATATCCATTGCACTTGGGTACATAACACTTTTTCACCATCCCAACAAGAGAAATGACGAAGAAGTAAAAACAAGTCGAGATCCTAGCAGAGTTAAACACTAAACTAGATATGACATAGTTAGATTGCCTGCTTAAACTCGTTCTTAAACTCTAGGCTTTTGTCCTTGATCTTGGACCCACACGTCCTCATTTTAGTTCTCTTTACTGGGATTTCCTAAAATAATGTAACCAATTGTTCAGGGGAAGATTGTGAAGTACCTTAATATTTCATCAGAGCCTTTTCAGTTGCTTGGTATTGTATTCCAGTTTGACCATTTAGAATGCTGAAATTTGTTGTCGTGGTAGTTTGCAACCAGCCGCTGAAGGTAGCCTATGTTGATGTATCATACCACAATTGATGCAGCCTTCAAGACAGAAAAGGGGCATTGTATGTGAATGCTATCTTTCTCTCTACCACAGTCAAGGGATCTAAAACAGGGGTTGTGAGATCCACAATAAAAAAAATTAAAAATTTTGCAACCATGCGCTAAACATGGACCATGTCTTTTACATAATTCCTGGGGAGACAGGTAGAGCCGAAAAGGTTGTAATGCAAGTATCGCCTACATCAAAAAAGACCTGCTATCGCAAAATGAACTAAGTCAGAAAATGTAGACAACCTAAATTTTGTGTTTGGGTACTTGTAAAGTCATTAGGGCCACTTTCCTAAGATAGAGACATACCAAATTGGAAATAAGTTAATGTGTTTCTCAGTTTTTCAAAAAAAATTATTTTAGAAGTTTGAAATTACGATTCTATTATAGGCCAATAATTTAATGTTACTTTGACCGCTTCACCAAATGAATCGGGAAGCCCCGGGTTTCTCTGGTAGTGATGTGATATGACCTTAAACTTTCTGGCAAGTATATTAAGCAAAGCACGTGTAATAATAACATGACTAGAATCAATATTTTTAATTACTGTAATTATTTTAGTAATTTTTTTTATGCAAAAACTCTGTTACACAAAAAAGACGATCACTACGTGTAGGAGGTCAACTGTAAGCCATAATGATGTTTTTATATAAATATAGTCGATTTCTCCAAGTAGCTACTTCAGAAAAGATTAAAAATGTATCCACACCGAATAAATAGAGTATTAGTCCCCTACTCTTACAATTTATTTTAATCACAGGAAAAAGTTTTTTTGTAAGTCTTTCAGTTTTCGCTGCTCAGTATTATCTTTAAAGAAAACTAAGATTATTCATGAATTTACGTATGCAAGTACTTAATGGAATGTGAATGTGCTGAAAACATCTATGAAACTACCTAGTTGAACAATTTTCATTAGAAAAGTGTTCTTATAAAACAGAATATCTATCTAGCCAATTAAACCAAGCAGATGGTTTTGTCCATCAGAAGAAGATAAGGAAAAATAGAAGAGAATATAAAAATTTCCTTTATTTAAAAAGTTAAGAGCCAAATTCTCCACCAAAGCTAAGAATGCCACTTTGTATCCTCCGCGTAGAAACGAAGCATTCTAATATTTGTAATTACAGTAACCGTAACACTTAAACTGATTATAGTTGCTGTCTGAAGGAACAGTGATTATACTTCCTCTTAGGAGAATGTGTTGTTGATTTCATAAATATTTTAATGTTTTAATAGTGAACATGTAAGAATATATGGTAAAAAATTTACAACAGGTAAGACAAACATTTATTCTGAATTGGAAAAATACATGCAAATTTTTTTCGTTTCTAAAACATTATTAGACAAATCTCGTTATGTCTTTGTCAGTAAACTTAACACTGTTTTCTGTTAAATAAAACCCTGGAGGCATTGTAGAAAATTTGTTATAGGTCCGTACACGAATAAAGGCTCTCAAGGGAAAAATACTTCCAATTTTTTATGGAATTATAGGGAACGTTTACCTTGATTAACACGTTTGTTTTTTATTTGCCAGCTTTTTTTATTTCCAACTGTTCTTTCCTAACCTTTGACTTTCATTTTATTCGGTATCCTTTTATTCATCTTTCTACAACTTTCATAGACTGTTATTTTCTTGTGTTTTCTTTGTCAATAGAAAATAGAAGTTACAAAATTTTCAAAAATACTCGTACTCCTGCTCTTATGAGTAAATTACTAAAAAGATCGGAATTATAGCTGAATCCTCATCACTTTCTTTATTCCAGACCCTGCGAATGGGACTTACAGAATCAGTAGAAAACGATAAGCTGAAATTCGCCATCTGGTTTAGAAAATTCAAGACGAGTGACATCTTTATTTGCCGTGCAGAATCCTTAAGTAGAAAGGAGAGTTGGCTGCAAGTTTTGGGGGACTTGATAAGTGTCCAACTTGGACCAAGAGGTAAGAATTAAGTCTGAATCAACTGTATAGTAAAACAGCGGGTCACATAGTTGTGTCAGTTCGAGAGATTCGTGACACATTTTACCAGAAATGTGTGTTATGGCTTTCTCCGTTGTGATGGTGTCCTCTAGCTTCCACAATTGTATGTGTCACCAAAATGCATACTGTATTTTGTTTTCTCCTTTCCTTTTTCTCCACTTTATCATTTTCGTTATTTTTTTATTTTTTGTTTTAAACTTTCAACTCAACCGAAAAATAAAGCTGCTCCCCCAATGAGTACCAAGTGCGTCAACATTAATGAGAGTGAAATCAGAAAAAGCTTTAACTTTACTTTTAGTTCAATAAGCACCTATAAAAAGCAATTTGGTTACTTTTTAATGTCGGATCCATTGCTACAAAAATTATTCTGCCTACTGGTAAAACAAGACTGAAAAACCTTCAGTCTATAAGCGCGAGCCTAGTATTTTATTTATTTTATTTTATTACTGAGCAAAGAAGTGTCTATAAAAATAACTGAACATTACTGAGCAAAGAAGTGTCTATAAAAATAACTGAACATTACTGAGCAAAGAAGTGTCTATAAGTAAACCTCTGAACTTCACTTAATACATAGACGGGTGCCCATTAGGTCTACATTCAACTTAGTTTCAAAATCGACCAACTTATTGTTCTATTACACAATGGACCACGCGTTCAGGACACGCATTAAAGACCAGTCTATTATTATATCAATGTCTATAATGAAAAGATAAATCGTACAAGAACAAGAACAAAGAAAATACAAAGATGTAGAAGCGCGGCAATACTTGCTCGCGCTTAAAAATCACTGTCAGGATAATTGTCATTATTGCTTTCTTTTTCCTATGTACTAAATTTATGGAATATTCTTATTTTTGAGAGAGTGTTATCTTCTTGTTTTCATAGTAAAAGAATGAGTATTTGATACTATTGCAGTTTAGCGTATTTTGTGGACTTACTTTGTCAAAAAAGATAAGCTACAAAAGTGCCGACAGAGCTAAATTAACTAGATCAGAAAAAAGTCGGTGCCGGAAAAATACTGAAAAGAAATAAAGGTTTTTATGGCCNTCTATAAAAATAACTGAACATTACTGAGCAAAGAAGTGTCTATAAAAATAACTGAACATTACTGAGCAAAGAAGTGTCTATAAGTAAACCTCTGAACTTCACTTAATACATAGACGGGTGCCCATTAGGTCTACATTCAACTTAGTTTCAAAATCGACCAACTTATTGTTCTATTACACAATGGAGCACGTGTTCAGGACACGCATTAAAGACCAGTCTATTATTATATCAATGGTCTATAATGAAAAGATAAATCGTACAAGAACAAGAACAAAGAAAATACAAAGATGTAGAAGCGCGGCAATACTTGCTCGCGCTTAAAAATCACTGTCAGGATAATTGTCATTATTGCTTTCTTTTTCCTATGTACTAAATTTATGGAATATTCTTATTTTTGAGAGAGTGTTATCTTCTTGTTTTCATAGTAAAAGAATGAGTATTTGATACTATTGCAGTTTAGCATATTTTGTGGACTTACTTTGTCAAAAAAGATAAGCTACAAAAGTGCCGATAGAGCTAAATTAACTAGATTAGAAAAAAGTCGGTGCCGAAAAAATACTGAAAAGAAATAGAGGTTTTTATGGCCTTATGTCATTACATTAGCTTAAAATGTCACTGGACAGGTTTCTGAGCCGAGTGTCGAATTTGATTGTTTCCTGCATTGATATAATTTTAAACTTTTTCAGATCAACCTTCCTTGAGTAGTCTTGGCCTTTTCGGTACAAATGACTACGGAAATTCTTTGATGAAAAATTTGGTTTTCACTCCAAACCAATATGTTTGGAGTGAAAACCAATTTTTGCCTAATTAGTTACTTACAGTGTCTTTATCTTCTTCTGGTTCCAAGCGTAATGATATCATCATATGCTTCTTGCCATTTATTTGTTATTTAATTATCACCAGACCTCTTGAGAGCCAAAAGTTAATATTTAACATTTTAAATCTACTTTTCTTTAAAGTTAGTTCACACTAAGTGACTTCATGCCTGATTTTAGGTTTTTCCTTAAAAATAATTCCATTACAGCTTTAAAAATTCTCTTAGCTGTACATTTCTGTACCCCACTGTTTAATGTTTCTGTTTGATATTGTATCTGTGTAGACTACTTACTTAATAGTTCATAGTGTCTTACAGGATGATTTTTAAAAGTGAACATCTTTTGATGAAGGGTTTATTAAATCTTGCTCTCTACAATGGTTTTCTACCTCTTTTCTTTACTGAATTTGTTGCAGGACCAAGAAATTGTAGACCAGTGAAAAACTAGCAATTTCTATCTAAACTGCAATAGATACACACAAAATTTTATTGACAATAAAATACCTTTGTGCAACAAGTTAAGGTTTCAGAAAATTTGTAGCAAACTTATCACTTAGCATAGGTTAATAATAGAATTAGGAAGCATAGGGACTTAAAATGAGAAATAAAACCACTACTTAAAAAATACCTAGACTGTATTTCAAGAGCATAGTAGAGGCAGAGTTACAGAGCAATTGTTGTTAGAATGGTCAAGGGCAAATATTTGTAATGAGTGGTTCAAGTATTGATGAAGGCAAATTTTCATTACAGCTTGTTTACTCTATTTTATCTCGTAATCTCCTATTATTATTCAATGAATAAAGCTTTGGTACAAGCCATAATACATAACTACCAAATATTGCCAGTTAAAAGTACAAGACATGTTCTGATACATGAAACAACCATTCTCAAACCTAAGAGACAGCCTTACTCAGCGCAAGGGAAATTTCGAATCTGATTATGTAACAACAACAACAACAACAAAAAATAAATCTAAAACTAAATAAACAAAACTCTATTCATAACGTGCTTATTTATATCAATCAATATCTTGTATTAGTCCTGAAAACACCTTTCGAATTATTGTTTCGCTATCTATTAATATTGTTTTTTGCATTTCCGCAACTGTCCTAAGCAAAAGTTCTTCGTTTTCCAAAATGTTTTTAATGTCTTTCGTCACCTGTTTTATACCACCTCCAAGGGCACCAATTATCACAGGTACAACCTTAATATCGTAGTCAGGTCGTCTTTCTCTCATTTCAAACGCCAACTGTCTATACTTAGCCATCTTTTCCAGACGCGTGTTTACAATGTTCCGTTGCTTAGGGCACGCCATGTCACATATCCAGATCTTTTTCTTCTCTTTGTCCTCTATGGTCAAATCCGGCCGTCTTGCTGTACTTGTTTTTCGTAAGTTAAATTCAAAATCCCATACTACTTTTGCTTTGTGGTTTTCGATAGTCGTTCCTCTCTCCCATTTCTCTTTATACCAAACTGTACCTTGGTCGATAAGGTCATACTCTTTAGCCCAAGCTGTTGTCATGATCATCAATGCTCTGTTATGTCTCGCCAGGTATTCACTATTTGCTAGTACTTTGCATCCAGCAACAAGATGTTCAACAGTTTCTTCTTTCTCTGTACACAATCTACATCGTCGATCATCCATCAACCCTCGCGCTACCTTCCAAGCTCTCGTCTCCACCATCTGCTCTAACATCATCATGATTGCTGCAGTTTTTCTGCTGTGTAGGTTCTGCTTGAGCCAAATATGACACTCTTCTTCTTGTTCCTGATAAAATTGGCTTTGCTGTTCTTTGATCTTGTAGTCTTCAATCCTTTTTGTTTCCGTACCTTTTTGTAAGCTAGTCTTGACATTTTGCCATGTAGGTTTCCATTCTCTATCTTCCTCTATCACTCTATCATCAATCCTAATTGATCTTCCTTCAAACTGCANAAAAGCCATAACATCAAAAGTATAACAGGGATCTACCAAACATACTACAAATGCACAATAATCAAAAGAAATTGTTTGCAATTAGATCAAATAACAAAGCTCAAAAAGCTTGTGAGTTAGCAAAACCACTGCCAACTTTGAATTAAAAAATCGTCAAAACACGTTGTGCTTGCAAATTACGTATAACGGTCCAATGTCGTCTTCCCTACCTGGATACTATTAATGAATTTACACAAAATGGATCCTGGCCCACATCGCCCACTCTTTAATAGACCCTTGCCATTTTTAGGATTGTCATTCTGGCAATGGAATTTTATTCAGTTATATTCTTTGTATTCCATTAGTTGATATAATTCTTATGTCTAGGTATTACGATTTTATCATTTTAGGATCCGTCTCAAGAGAACCTACAGAATTAGTTAGACGGTAAGGCAAGAACAGACTATGTAAACACTACTTTAAATGTATTTACAGTGTTTTACCCATATCTTTTTACGTAGGAAGGATTAACAACAACCTACAAAATACCAAGAACTTTTTCATTGAAAAGTATACAAAAATAGCAGAAAAGCTGACATGCAAAATATCAGGACTTACACGAAAAACAGTTATGTAAACTGATATAATGCACCTGTTGAAATATTATCAAATAATAATAATAATCCTTTTTAAAAGCTTATGAGATAATAATAATAACAATAATGCTAATAAGAATCACAATTTAATTCAAATATAATCAAGAAGTAGGAAAATTGTCGTTGATTTTGCCATTCCACATCACAACAGGAAAGAACAGGAGGAAAAAGAATAATTAAATAATAATCACAGGAAAATTATATTTTATGGAAATGAATTGGGTACTTGGACTTCGACAGCTACGACAGGATCGGTTCTGAAATGTTTTAGCCTATTCTCTATCAGGTCTGTTTTTCAGGTTCCGTATATTACTCATTTGCTAATTAGAGGTCGCAAAGATACCGTTACATCACTAAAGGGTGTAAGTTAAAAAACATCTTGTTTTCTTCTGACATACACTACATGTAAGAAACTTTTACATGTGAACTGTTAAATTACAATTTGGAGGTAAAGTATGGTAAAACAAGAGCTTAATTTATATTTTCACAAACAATTTTTAACAGCGAAAATTATGACGAAGATCACATTCAAATATTACGTGGCACGTATTAAACATGAACAAAATCACCTTTTCTGCAAGTAGCTACAATATGAAAAAATTGTAATAACCAAGCAGATGTGATCAAAAAGTCTTTTTTGTCGTCCTTTAAAATCTTCAACTTCTCTACAGTCCCTTCTAATTAAACAACAGTAATCAGTCATCTTATTCTCATTCCACTTCTTTTGAAATCTGCCTTTTATGTATTTCAAGACCTGATGGAATCTTCCATGCTGCCTGTCACTGGTATTTCCCACGTTTATTGGGGAAAAGGATTAAGTGGCTGTGTAGCAAGTGAATCTTGATAGTTTTCTTTCATTCTTCCTCATAAAACTCTTCCATTAAGTTTTCTAAAAGACATAGGTAGTCCGGTGCTTTCTAGTTACCAAGAAATTGAGTAATAACAGATAAATAGGACAATCGTGCTGTTTTCTCGTCATTATTCATTGTCTCTTTGAAGACAGTGTATTTCATAGCTTTTCGAAACTGGAGGTAGCTCAATCTGAAAGTAACTAGCTTGCCAACCATCTCTGACAGATTTAATTTCAAACTAGGTATTTCAGTATACACTGACTGACGCGAGTTTGAAAGTCAACTTTGCATATCGAAGGCTCCTAAAGGCTATTTGCTAGTACCATCGTCAGAAGACTGAAATTCTCTGAACACATGCAAAGGGAGGTCAACCAAATGTGGAACCAGTAGGGTAGACCACTCCATTTCAAAATAGATATTATTATGCTTATAGAAAATCCTGTTATTTATGTGAAACAAAAGTAACATTTGGTACTGTGGTCCTTTGATTCTCTCTGAAACATTAGAATATCAAATAACCTATGTATTTTTTTCTTTGCCCGTTGGCAACGTCTCGGAACAAGTAGACAATTTGAGATACCTCTTCATGTCTCCAATCATAAAATTGTATTTGCGCTAGCTGTTGACACTCACATAAAATGTGCGGAGTGTAAAGGTAGTAATAAAGAGTAAAAAAGTATTAAAAGCACCTTCATAAAAGTGGAATGAAAAAAGGATTAAAATTCTTACTATTTTTCCGTATCCAACTGAGCCAAAGCCTTGGTATCTAGAAAGGCCAGGTGGGTAGCCTAGATTTTTCATTTTGTCTTTCCGTATCCAACAGAGCCAAAGCCTTGGTGCCTAGAAAGGCCAGGTGGGTAGCCTAGATTTTACATTTTGTCTTTCATTTTCGAACCCAAGGGGGGTCAAAAATGAAAGACAAAAGGCACTTTTAACTTGAATGAAATAAAAAATGCCATACTACAAAGCATCTAACGTCCGCACTCAAGATATTATTTTGTATTAGTATCCTAATTTATGTAGATAGCAAGAGACCATTATGAGATTTAAGAGTTGAGTGCTTCAGTGTAATTTTGAGCTTTAATCAAACAATATCATGCGTTTTCAGTCATTTTCGTTAATAAGAAAGTAAGCAATTCAATGCATACATAACCAGGTTTATAGTGTTAAGAACCCATGCTTGGGTACTAGTTTTGAATGTAAAGATTTACTTCCAGTTTATTATGCAAAATTGTAATCATCTACAAATCAAACATTTGCTGCATCACTGAAATACCAAGTTGGGGTGTTTTTTTAATTTTGATGGAGTATAAGCTCAGAAATGTCTTGATCACTCTTTAAAAAAGTATTTCAAATGGCCTAAAGTGCCTCGAATTCAAAGTTAAAGTAAATTTTTAAATTAGAAGGCAGTATGGTCAATCACATTAACATAAAACTTGTAATTCAGAAACCAGTGAGCGCCAGGGACTAATATACTAATTAACATGAGCTTACTGCGATGCAACAAATAAAAAATAATTTTTTTGTGTAACAAAATTTGGATGTATTGCATTTGGTGTATACGAAAAGCATAGAGCTATTTTGTAACTTAGCAGCAGACGAGGATTAATGGATGATGTAGGAAATTTGCTACACAAAAATGATAAGCCATCTCTCTTGTCCTTTTCTGGTTTTTCCCTTCATCCATTTTACCTAATTTAAGTATATAAAACAATCTTTCTTCTTCTTTAAAGTACAATGCCTTGATAAGGCCTAGGTGATCATGGCTTTTTATTCTATTCTGTTCTATTCTTTGCCTTTCTTATGATATCCAAATTCAAGCAGTGGATCAGTTTTGCAAGTTTACTCACATACAGGAGCCTACTTCTTACTGTACTTCTCCATCCATCTGCTTTCCCAGTAATCACCAAATATTCAAACCCGCCTTCCCTAACAAAATGTCCAAAGAACCCAAACTGCTATCGTCTTACAGTTTGAGAAAGTTACTTCTAACGTCTGGTCTGCTCATTACTTCTTCATTTGTTATCATATCTGACCATGATATTTTGAAAATACGTTTGTAAAACGACATCTCTGCAGCTTCCAGACGGTTAGCCAACTTTTTAGTGATTGTCCAGCTTTCACAAGAGTATAGAAATATTGGGATTATATGATAATAAGAACAAGGAGCTTCGTTTTCACTGGTAGAGAAGGATTTGTGATCAGATCCCTCAATTTAGTAAAAGCATTCTTTGCTAGGCCAATTCTTGTAATTATCTCTTGTTTGTATTTGCCGTTAGATGTGATTATTTAACCAAGATATTTGAAATTATTAACTTGTTTGATTTCAACTCCATTAGTCTTAACTCAACATTTTGGTGCTGTGCTTGCTTTACTTGTAGACACAGAGAAGGTTTTGTTACAATTAACATTTATCCCCATTCTTTCACTATGATATGCTGATATCAAGCAACCGTTGCAATTTTTCATTGGAGTCTGCAATAAGCACAGCGTCATTAGCGTACCTAATGTTATTAATAGCAGCTCCATCAACGGAAATTCAAAATAACCCAGTCCATATTGACTATATACCTTTGTACGTAAAATTTTATTTTCACATAAAAATAATTCACATTTTCAATTTTGTTTTCAGAAGGACACAGAGGCCAAAGACTTGGTCAGCCGAAGCACTGGTGAGACAAGCTACTTTTGGACACCCAAGGGAAGGCAGTATGTCAATGAAATTGAGAAGAAGTATTGAGAAATTTGTAATGGAAGAACTTTTCGTTGGTGGAGATTCGATGCAAGAGTCTGATAAAAACGTTTATCAAAGAAGTCAAAGTTTAAAAGAAGGAATGTGCGGAAAAGTGTCTTTCGTTGAAACAGAAAAAGATTTTGATGATGAAGCAGCTAACCTTGATGATAATGGCGAAACGTGTAGTTTAAATTCTGATACAAGTGAAACAGACTCGTATGATAAAAATAATAATAATTTCATCATGGAAAATGACTTGGAAGACGATAGCAGTGTATTTTTAGACTGTGCTAATCGCAGTCATAAATTATCTGTTGTTTGGGAGGGTGAGCTTGGTCTAGGAAGTGAACACTTGCAGCCTAAAGTTGACAAAAAGACTTTTGATAAACAATTACTAAAAGAAAGCTTAAGAGATTCCAATGAATCTAGTTCCTGTGAAAATATAACTGATAGTGATCAAACTCTTTTATCAAATGGATATGTTGGAGAATATTCTAATGTTGAACTGGATCCAAACGAGAAGAGCGATGACGATAATTCACTAAAGACCGTTTCGTTGGGACACCGAAGGACATCTTCAGAGCATTTAGAGCTGCATGGATCACCAAGTGTTCTTGAAACGCAAATTAAAGTAAAATTCACAGACATATATGAACGAAACCGTTCATTTTCGTCACCTGCAGCTTTGGATACTTCCTATATCCCAGGAAACGAGTATTCTAAAGAACCAGAAATTCCGGTGTCTTCTTTAATTTTTACCATAGATGAGGTAAGTGTATCTGTTATTTCAGATGATTTGCCCGTAGAAATATTAACAGTCGCTTGAGATAATACAAAAGATCACACGACGTTTGATTTTTGTACTTTTCTTTTTACCATTTTGTGTTTTGCTTTCACAACACTCCCAAAGCTATCTGCAAAAACAGGGATAACTTCAATAGTCTGCCACTATCAATACAGGAACACATTGAGATTAGTACTCCTAGGGTTGTGGTCAGGCTCAAATAGAAAACCATTGAAATAGTAATTTAATTATGAACTACGTAGTGACTGCAAGGACCTAATACAATGATCATGAGTGTTTATCTTTATGATTTTGTGTTAGTTAGTCGACTGCCTTGTCTTCATCGTCATCATCACCATCCTTTTTTCAGCTAGTATCAATATAAACAGGGACGCTCTATCCTTTCCTTCAACTTAGTCAGATTTTCAGGAGTAGCAACATTATCTCCAGGAAAAGAAAGGAATATCGACTATCTTTAGTATACACCATTCGTTTTTTTCAATTTTGGTGTTATGTTCAGTAAATATGGTCGTTTAACATTCTGTTCTGGAGGGGTACTGACAGAAAACATACAAAATTTACTGCAGGCTGCTAAATGAAAAAGAAATTGATTTTATATATATATACATGCAAATACATATATATATATATATATATAGTTCAGTTCCATGTTTTCACAATCGTCTCCTAAACAAAATGAACACATTTCTCCAGCGTACCTTGTTGTGAGTAGAACAAATTACAAAAGATTTCAAATTACCCTCTTGGTATTAACATAATTGGTATAATTAAACATGCAGTAATAAAAGATTTTAATTGCTTTATCACACCTAGTCCCCTGATTTATATTTAGCTAACAAGAATATAGTTAGGTGTCTACCTTTTGCAATGAGTTCACTACGCTTGTTCAACAGTTCCTTTTTAGCGTAATTAATTAATTACGCTAACAAAGGCAAATATTTATTATTCCCTGCTTATAAAGCTCAACCAAACAACTTAGGGAAACCTTAAAACGATTGTCGACAGTAAAATATCCAAAAGACAATTTTTGGTTAATTTCCATAGGCTATAATTTGCCTACGTTTTTTTTATTTATTTGTTGTGATATTGTTGGCATGCTGTTTATTGGGACACTTTTGAATTTTTCTTTTAGTTCTCAAAATATAAAATGACCTTGGCAGAGGCAAGATGTTTGCTTGGATCAATACACTCAGTGGACAGACCTGGCACATCAAATCAGATGTTTGATTCAGCTCTTTCCATGTTTTTTAACGTTGACGAGCTGAAAACATTAGCTGAGGTAGTCCTTTCATTTTTCGCTTTCTGTTCACCTAATTGTCTTCATCTAGAAGTGTAATCAGTGAACTAACTTGTTATCGCAATAATTATTTAGTGAGATACAAAATTAGAAGCTAACTATAGCTTTAACCTTATTAGAATTTTCTGTGTGTTTACAGGGTTTTTCATGGCCAAAGTTTATCATTATTATTATCATTATTATTACTATTATTATTATTATTATTATTATTATTATTATTGTTAAAAAATGCTTTACAACATTGGTGTACTTGCCTTGAATATGCCGGGATCAATCTATGATCCTGGGGCTTAGTCATACATAGAGTTCTTCTTAGTAAGTGTGCAGTTCCAAGAAGCATTGTTTTCTGCAGTTCTTCGATTCTAATATTTCCAGGTATTTGTTCAATATATCGATTTATTCCTTTTCTAATAAGCCCAACAGCTCCTATTACAACTGGAATGACAGTCGTTTTAGTGGTCCACGTCAACCCAATATTGCAAGATCTCGGAGTAGGGTAACAGGTGCTACACCTTGCCCAAGGGTGACCTGGAGGTACTTGTGGCGAAGGGTAACCTCATTCGCCCAGGTAGCAAGTCCACAAACGGATGCAGTTTATTGTCATAACCAGGACATTTGTTATTACTATTATTATTATTATTATTATTATTATTATTATTATTATTATTATTATTATCATTATTATGCTCTGACTCATCTTTAAAGTATCATTAAATGTTATTTGTAGTGTGTTTTTAGAGTTTGTAATCTCGAGAATCTTTCTCAGAATCCTGGAAGAATGTAAGATGCATTTTCTGCAACTCAGTAATCCTGCCGCTGTTCCAATTACCTTTGTTCTCTTTTTAAGGTTATTTTCTGTGCTCCTAGTGATATTATTATTACCATTATTATAATTGTCGTGAATGATGAAGCAACATACGTTATCGAAGTGACAATGGGGTATAATATAAAAACCCCAATAAGTGTATTATCAAAAACAGCCTGATAAGGATAAGCCTGGTGCATTTTTCAAACCAGAGTCAAACATATTCGAGCAAATGTCTTATTTCCTGTGAAAAATCGAATTAAATCTCAGTGACCGTCAACTTTCAGTAATCAAGGTTAATACTGTCCAAAATTCATATCAACAAACTCATGCTTTGTTTTTTCCAAACGAAACCAGAAAAAGGTTCTTGAACTAAACTGTTTATATTTATCTCTTCTACTGTAATCCTAAGAGTTGTCTTTGGAGCTTCTTGAATTTCTGAACTTTGAACTTTTGAGCAAAGAAATGTGGATCACTCCAAAGCATAAACTCTTAAAACGTACCTAAATTTTCGTATCTGTATGAATGTAAATAAGTAATAAATTATGTTACGGTAGGTGCTGTGTTGTAAAGCGTTGCTGTCAAATGACATTAATTTCACTGAAAGTGTTTAATTCAAGAAAATAATTATTTACAATTTTACAAGGTTTTAATCAATATTTTTCTACCCCACTTTGTTCCAACACCAGTAAACCAGCTGTAGTAAAGCCATTTAACCTATTTGGGGTACCTAAATAATCCAAAAATTGCAGCCATATTTTTACCAAAATTAAACTCTTTGCTTGTACCAAGGAGGACGTAGATACTCTCTCACACACACACACACACACGCACATACACACACACTCTCTCTCTCTCTCTCTCTCTCTCTCTCTCTCTCTCTGGAAAGGCCTCAAAACAATTTGCCACGCAATTAGTAATGCAGTTGCATGGAACCAATACTGTATTAGTTCCAAGATTGGTTTCAAATACAAGGTTGTAGATTCTTTTAAGAAACAACAGTTTTACTTAAAGAAATTTTTTTGAATAACAATATCGTCTTAATCTTAAAAGTGCATGCGGTCGTATCCGCTGTAATCGCATTAATGTAATATTTTTTGACAGACAAGCAGTATGTATAAAAACAGGCTTATTTTGCAGTAAAGGCATGTCAATTAAATTTTAATCGGAAAAGTAAATCCTGGTTTTCATTTTAGATTCACAATAAAAGAGAAGACCTCCTTAAGAGATGCACATCACTTTATCAAAGTTTAAAAGCAGACAAATCTTTTTCTCCAGTCAAATGGTAAGTTTCTAAGATTTCCTTTTGATTTTGAAACGAATCAGATTTATTCATTGACCCTGCGTTATTACTAGTATTACCTTCAACATAAGATACGTCTTCCCTTGTAAGATCAAAATATCGTTATATCATTACTTGGCACGCAAAGTAACAAAATTCAATGTATCAGCAACAAGATAATGAGGATTGAAAGATTGATCCAAAATGGTAAAGGATTAAACAAAACCATGATGATTGAAATAATGACCTTGCAGAAACTTTGTAAATATACGAATTAAAACTCTCAACATTAAAAGCAATTTTTGAAATTTCGTTACGAATTCAGTAAAGAATATATTGAACCTTAGGTGGGTCGCAATGGTTGCTATCGAAAATCTGTGTGATGCAGGGGAAGATTGAGACCTTACAAGCTCTGGCATATCTCGTCCAAGACGTTGAATTTCTCATTTTTCTTCATGGTTTAAATGTGAAAACGGATGAATTTTCAGATCACAAAAGCTATTTATGATTGGTTATTCCAAAAACTATCAATCTAACAATCAATATAAAAACAACAAAGTAATCAATTACCAAACATCTTATAAGTGTCGTTATGCTCTAAAAGATCTCAGACTTCTTAACAAAATAGTCAAATTTTAAGATTGAAAGGAAATTTTGTATTAGATAGTGACTATTCATGCTTTTTACCATTTCGTAACGTATAATATATATATATATATGTATATATTTATTTATATATATATTTATATATGTATATATTTATTTATATATATATTTATATATGTATATATTTATTTATTTATATATTTATATATAAATATTATATATTTATATTTATATATGCGTATGCGTAGTTTGAGCACTCTGGCAGGATCCCACAATAACTCTTTAACCTGTGTTTGCTNATAGTCAAATTTTAAGATTGAAAGGAAATTTTGTATTAGATAGTGACTATTCATGCTTTTTACCATTTCGTAACGTATAATATATATATATATATGTATATATTTATTTATATATATATTTATATATGTATATATTTATTTATATATATATTTATATATGTATATATTTATTTATTTATATATTTATATATAAATATTATATATTTATATTTATATATGCGTATGCGTAGTTTGAGCACTCTGGCAGGATCCCACAATAACTCTTTAACCTGTGTTTGCTCCGGCAACATGGCCAGAGAGTTATTTCTCAGAAGCTCTGTGCTGCACTGACGAGCCCACAAAGGACGAAACAGTACTGTCTGCAGATTGAGTATATATTTTTTTACATATTTATATATATATATATATTTATATATACATATATTTATATATACATATATTTATATATATACATATATTACAAATATTATGTATTATACAAAGAATTCATGTAATTAACACATTATGAAAATTTATTCAATTGACATGTTAAATGATGAAGTCAGGCTACTGAAAAGACTAGATACCGCTGTTTTTATTCCTTGCTAGTGCGGATCTACGTGTAGACAGGGATCAAGTTGTAAAAGAGGAATGGCGCTAAGTGCGCCGGAGTTTGTTGTATTTCTTTCTTTGGTGCAGGAAGCCATATTTCTGAAAGGATGGATGGCGCCATTCTTTGAAATATATGCCCTCTTCTAAGTCCATAAATTTCAGAATTTTCAAGAAGTACATTAGTTTAGTATCACTGAGAAAATTTCCACTTTCTCACCCAAGTTTCGTTCGATGTATCGTGATCTGCCAAGTCTTTTGCGTTAATTCAGTCCTTTTATGGCTGGAATTGATTTATAATTTGCAATACGTTTTGATGTATTTGAATGCATTCTTTAGTACAAAAGAAAGTTATTCTCTGTATCCAATAGGCTGCAGCTGTCTTATCCATTTTTCCATTTCAAAAGTTTCAAAAACGAAAGAAAGCACATAACATAGAGATAACATATTTATTTAACTAGTGTCATGAACGCAGCTTGGTAAAGTCAAATTAAAGACTGAGAAAACGTGAAATTTAAGATTGTTTAGTAATAATTCAAAGTAGAAAAAAATATATATTTACAAATTTCAAGTCACACATACGTTAAAAATATTAAGGATCCAAAATATTTCGTTTCTGTATAGCAAAAGTAGTCACAATAACTTGCTGTACTTAGCTAATCTTTTTAAGAGAGTTATCGTAAGTCATAGCTGACTGAAATTACTCTTCTTGCCGTTCTGATGTCAGAAATATGTTCCATTTACGGACATATACAAAAGTTGAATTTCTTTGTTATATATTGCATCTTTACTACCTTTATCTCATAGAAAGATGACAAAATGCTAAAACGTTTTTACAAGCCAAATTACTGACGTCTCGTGATACCATTTGTTCTAAATCTTTATTCTTGGATTATCTTATGGCTTCATAGATGTTATGATAATGAAGAATATATAGTACTATGTATTTTCAAGTGGAAAATTAGTAATTCATTGATAAATAATACAAAGGGTAGCCAAGAAGCAACTTTTTATTTTCCAATAGCCCATTTCTAGAGACTTTCTGTGTATTTCACAGCGTTGCCAACCAAAACACATGAACCATCATGACCAATGTAATTTTACAAATTGCATGAGTTTGAATGACCAAAGAATAAGTTTTTCTGTAAAACATTGGCATTCCATTTTCGATATATATATACAGCCTTTTTTACAGAGACCTCTGGCTTTTTGTGGGAAGCTGCTTATTTCATATGATGATATGACCTTGGTACTATTCCTTTAAAAAAAATAAAAAAATAACAACACAATTCCAGAATGGAAATATTTAAATCGTTATGGTTTTGTAAGGACTGTATTTAAATTTTTGTTAATTCATGTTACTTGGGAGGATGTGTTAGCTAAGTTTACTGCTCCACAAAGACTAAAATTATTGGTAAAAATTAGGGAATATATCTTATTTCCCATTTTCGTAGCGAGGACAACGCTGATTTTTTTGGTTACCATGGCTTATTCTCACTGCTGATATTGTATGCCAGGTAAGATGTGTTTTTTCTCAGTTAATTAAATTTGTGTAAGCGATGATTGTAAATATATTGTGGTTCCAATGATCTTTGAAATCAGCATATTTTATGTCAATAAATTGATAGTGATAACATATCATTCTCCTCTCATTCTAATTTCATCTTATATGCCGAGACACTTCCAAGCTTCGAGAGAGATTTCGTCAGAGCGTACAGTCTTTTCAGTTTTCATTTTATTCAGTCCCATTTTCACTTCAACTTTCTCTATTCTCTCAACTTTGCTATCCGTCCTTCTTGCCTCCTCATTCCTCTGCTCTCTGGGTTTCTTTATGTTCATGATCCCTTCAAAATAATTCTTCCATCTTTGAAGTTCCACTTGTTCTCTTGTCAAGAGCGTTCCATTTACATCCTTAATGACTCTGACATGTTGGATATCCTTTGATAACATGTCTTTTTGCTTTTCTATTCGGTACAAGTCCTTTTCTGCTTTCTTTGATCTCTGCCTGCAGTAGAAATTTCTATATGTTTCCTCTTTGGCCTTGGCTACTGCTCGTTTTGCTTCCTTCTTACTTGCTTCATATTCCCTTCTGTCACCCTTGTTGCTTGACTGGTCATATCTTTTCGTCAAGCCTTTCTTCTTTTTGATGCTCTCCTGCACAGCCTCATTCCACCAACATGGCTCTCTGCCCTCCTTTCAATCCCAATTCGTCACTCCCAGAACTTACTTGGCCGTTTCTCGTATAGCCTCTGTGATACGAGACCAGTTTTCGAGCTCAACATTTCTTGTAGCAGGTGGTTGAAAGGTCTTTACATTCTGCATCTCTCAACTTCCACCACTTTACTCGTGGCTCTACTTTTCTCATGCCTCGCCTCTTGCTTTTGATGCAAAGCCTGCATACTAACACCTTGTGCTGCGCAGCTATGCACTCCTCTCTCAAGACTTTATAGTCAGTTACTTTTTTAAGATTTCTCCTGTTGCACACCAGATAATCAACCTGTGTGCTTCGCCCTCCGCTTTTATAGGTTTTTCTCTGATCTTTTCTTTTCTTAAATTATGTGTTCAACACGGCTAAATTAGTTTTTTAAGCAAAATCCACTATCTTCTGTTCTTGTTCATTTCGCACACCGTAGCCGTATCTCCCCCTGTTACAGCTTCATCGCCTCTGTTCACTTCTCCAACGTGTCCATTGAAATTTGCTCCAATTTTACTTCTCTCTCCTCTTGGGATTCTCAGGAGTGGGGTACTCATGTCACACCAGAACTTACCTTTCTTCTCCTCTATACACCCAGGCTGTGGTGCATATCCACTAACAACATTTAACAATGTGTCTTCCAAATGAAACTTCATGCTTAACACTCTGTCAGAGATTCTCTCCACTCCAACCACACTCTCCACATAGGCTCCTTTCTCAACAATGCGAACACCATTTCTCCTGTTATCATCTCCACGGTAAAATATCTTGTAACCGTCTCCAAGATGTCTTGCCTTGCATCTCTTCCGTCTCGTTTCTTGGATACACATGAACTCCATACACTTGCGTTTCGTCAAATCAGCTATTTCTCTTCCCTTTCTACTCGTCGCTCCTACATTGAGCGTACCGACAATCAGGGTCATCTGCTTTTTTCCCCCTTTCTCGCGTCTCTTTTTCCTCTTTTAAGGTTCTCCTTCTTCTCCTTCTTTGACGTGCAGTAGCCAAGTTTCCACTTATACTCTGCTGGTTACCAGCATCAACAGCGGTCGCCTTTAACCCTCTACCGATCCGGTATGGTATTGTGCTCCCCAATTTCGTTGTTTGGCAGAATTTTAGTGGCCGCTTGCTCTTGCAGGTATTAATTACAGTTATTGGCGGTGGGTCTAACCTTTGGCCAAATGACCCACTCACAAGGCAGTGAGGCTCACTAGCCTGGCCGGTGACCGTAAAATGGGAGTTCATACGCCCAAGGAATGCGCTGGCCCCTCTCAGGTAGGCAAGAGCAAAAGGAGAAGAGCCTCCAAAACCTTGGAAAAGGTGGCCAAAACGGGTAGTTTAATTTTCCAAAGGGCAGGGCAGGGTTGCCCACACCTCAAGGTTCAAGATGAACCCGCATGCTCTACTTGTTATTATTTCAACGTCACTTGCAAAATAAACACAACTTCACTAGCATATCCATAATATTAATTTTGTGTTTGAACTTTTTCTTTCAGATCAGTTCGAGAATCTAACCCTCAGTGGGCTATAGTGCTGTACTCATTAGCTGTGACATCTGCAACCACAGAAAGTTGTTGGAATGACGCATGGAAAATATTTCAAAAGCTTGCCCAGTTGTATAGACTACAAGGGATATACAGTGATGCTGGTAAGCATAGGATTATTTGTCTGCACATCGTATTTTGAAATGTTTCAACAGCAATATTTAATTACAAGGGCCTTACGCAATGTATTGAAGACTGAGAGTAGCTACACATTCTAAGACACTACATATTGAGCAGGAAGTGGTTTCAAACCTGTGGGCTAGAGCCCTAAACTATGCCTTAAGTTGCAACGTAAATTATAAAGACTCTATTAAAAATTGGGGTCGTTAGCAATTTTTTGTTATCTCTTATCTTCTTTTTCACTACTTTCTTTATAACAGTGAAATAAAAGTGATCAAACTATATCACGTCCAATCATTTGAATATAATTAAGCACAGTTTTCGCTTCTAACAATTGACACATGATCTTGCCATAAGGTAAGACCAAAATTTAAGTAAAATATCAGCATTTTTTTTTAAATTATTTAAAATTGAACCTTGATATGAAAACTACAATAATAACAACAATAATAATAATTATTNACTACATATTGGGCAGGAAGTGGTTTCAAACTTGTGGGCCAGAGCCCTAAACTATGCCTTAAGTTGCAACGTAAATTATGAAGACTCCATTAAAAATTGGGGTCGTTAGCAATTTTTTGTTATCTCTTATCTTCTTTTTCACTGCTTTCTTTATAACAGTGAAATAAAAGTGATCAAACTATATCACGTCCAATCATTTGAATATAATTAAGCACAGTTTTCGCTTCTAACAATTGACACATGATCTTCCCATAAGGTAAGACCAAAATTTAAGTAAAATATCAGCATTTTTTATTAATTATTTAATAATAATAATAATAATAATTATTATTATTATTATTACTATTATTGTTATAATGATGATGACGATGATGATAGCGATGATAACAATCAATACTGTTTATTATTGATATTATTATTATTACCTCTCTGTTACACACTGATATCAAATAATGTTGTTGTTTTTTTTGAAATTGGTCGGTGGATTCATGTTCCTGACTTTTGGTAACAACAAGTTTCCTCAAATCTCAAGTACTCGTCGGAGGATTCTGGCAGAGTGTAACAACACAATTTGTTGCAATTCTACAATTTTGGTAGCCATCCCAAATCTCCTTCGGTCTTTTTGTCAATGCTTTAGATGTTGTTCCTGGAACTCCAATTACAACTGGGATTGTTTTCACTTTTTTGTTCCACAGTGTATAGTTAAAAGGTTCCTTGTTCTTCGATTCATCTCTTGAAGTTCGGCCTTTTCCCAGTTGAGGAAACCAGTGGAGTAACTTGATAGAGGAATAGCGCACGCATTAATACCCTTGACGATATTTCCCCCATTCAATTTTGTTTCCAGTATCTTTCTCACTCTTCTCTTATATTCACGGCACACTTTCTTTTTCATCTCTTCTACCTGCACTTAATCTGCCTGTAATACTTTATTTATATTTATCCATATTTATTATTATTGCTATTAGTATTTTTTTTGTTATGGTCAATGTTATTGTTATTACTATTATTGATAATCTCATCAGTTTGTGAAAACACAGTCTATTTGGAATTGGAATTTGACTGGTGATACATTTTACTGCTGCTACTTGAAGGCAAGATTTTGAAGATTTTGGGGCTTTGTTTAAGCCAGTGCCTGAAACCCTTTGATATGCAACCTTGTGCCCTGATGACGATGGGTATAACTTTCATATTTTTTTTACTCCCAATTCCTTTTCACCTCCTATTTCAAGTCTTGCTATCAATCTACTCCCTTTCCTTTTCAGCTACTCTTAGGTCAAATGGACATGTAACATCTAATTTTTCGACAAATTTTCGAGTACCTTTCTTTATCATGCCTAGGGCGCCTACGATGACAGGAACGGTTGTTGCTTTGAGGTTCCACCATTTCTCAATCTCTATTTCGAGGTCCTTATATTTACTAAGCTTGTCAAACTCCTTGACAGCTCTATTTTTGTCTGATGGAACACTCATATCTATCAAAAGGCAGGTCTTATCTCGGTGATCTTTCACAATAATGCCTGGGCGATTGGCTTGAATTGTTCTGTCTGCATTTACTGGGGAGTCCCATAGGATGGTAACATTTCGGGCTTCACTTACTGGTGGGGTATGTTTGCACCAGTTCTGGTGGGCGTCAATACCATAGTGTTTGCAAATACCCCAGTGTAGATATTGACATACTTGACAAACTCACTGGGGGTTATGACAGGACATCCAGACACCAGGTGGTTTACTGTTTCAATAAAATTGTCACAGAAGCGACATTTTTGGGTCTGCTCCATTTTTTAAGATGTTCGCTTGATACTTACCCGTGAAGAGACTTTGCTCTTGCGCATCTGTGGTAAGGCCTTCAATTTCTGCTTTCAATCCTGAACTCCTCAGCCACTGATGGGTTGCTTGTTGATCGACATCAGCGTTTTGGCCTCGGATTACATATTGACTATTTAGAGCCTTCTGACTATCTTTTTGTTAGCTGGCTTTGACCTTTCTTTTTTGCATGTTCTTTCACTTTTTTCCCTACTTTTGTTGCATGGAGATCGTTATCTTCAACTATTGGTTCTCAGTTATTGATGCAAGGGAGAGAACATCATGCATGATTAAAGCAACAGTTACCAAGAACTCGAAAACTGAAGTAAATTATTATCATTTCAGTTCGTCGCTAATTTACAACTGAAACAAATTTTGTACTATTAGTCATGCACCTGTAAATATCACCAAATGATTATCTCTAGAAAATGTGTAAATAGGGGGGATTGTGTGTATGGACTAAGCGTCTTGTGGATTACTGCGCTTTAAAATATTTATTATATACATAATGAACGACAAAAAAATTAACAAAATTTAGTTTAAAACTGTCAGTTTCATGTTTTCACAATCGTCAGCTTTTTTGTTGTTCACCATATGATACCTGTAATATTCTTATATTATTGGGCAATGTCGACAGGTAATAATTACTTCGATACTGGTAATATATATATATATATATATATATATATATATGAATTGTATTTCCTCCTCGACTTTGTGTTGTTGAACACTCTTTAAATTGATGACCTTCTCCTAAAGACTATGCAATGCTCACTCCTCTTGAGATGGTTGAGGAATCTTGCATATTACAATCTCTAACCTCAGACCCTACACATAGCCAGCATTGCCCCACATAATTATAATTGGTCTAAGAGAGAGAGAGATGGATAGATGGATGTGTGTGTATGTGTTTGTTTGTATGTGTTTGTGCGTGTATGTTTGCGTGTGTGTTTGTGTGTGTATGTGTTTTTGTATGTTTGTGTGTGTTAGAACGGGTTTGTGGTTTAGTCTCTCTAATGATAACACTTCTTTTATTGTTCTTTCAGTCGATAGTCTGGTTGATGCACACTACATTCAATTAGAAACAGGGGATCTAGTTGGAGCATGTAGAGACCTTGAAACAGCCTTTAAGACCACAGTCAATGCAAAAATATTTGAGAAATGTGCAAGGTAATTAAAGCTACAACTTAACAGTAAAGAAAATTTTTTTGTATACATTTCAAAAGTTCTGCTTTATAATCAAATTACAGTCAACATTCATTAAGCTTTAAAAGTATTTTATAGGTATTTTCATTTAAGTAACTGGTAGTTGCTAAGACAGAAAGCTCTTCCTGCAACCTTTTAAAATGAACGTTTAGGCTGCAGCTCTAAGCATAAAAGAAATGACTTTTCAAAAGTCTTGATATTTGAGGGACTCAACATAAAAGTGTTATAGCTGTTGTGTTTTTAAAACAATTTCCTTTTCAATTATTCGATTGTTTGAATCAAGTTATATTGACAATAGTTTGAAAAAGTAAAAAAGACACTGTACTTGTAACAGTGTAAATTATGCTATAACTTTGCATAACATCAAACAACAAATTAAAAACTGAACTCCCAATATATACTGATGCATAAATATGGTGTGCTAAGGTAAATTTCTTGACTAAGGCAAGTTGCTCGCAATAATTATTTTTTAGCTGAAAAATTATTAGTTGTTCAAAATAACAAAAGCAGCGTACCCGGAGTAATGTATTTAAGACTAGCAGAAGTACCAGGCGTTGTTCGGGTAAAAAAGACCAATATAGTAGGCAAAAAAGGCCCTATCAAGATAATTGTGAGGTATTGGTCGATTAGAAGTTTGATGGTAGACCAATTCAGTTCAAAGAACTGCAACTACCTTGACACTTGGGGTGTGGTATAGAAATAATAGGTTATTTAAACTTTGTTTATCTTACGAAAGATAAAGTTAGAACTTCAAATAAAAAATGCTATGGCAATCCATTGACAAGATTTTAAAAAAACAAAAAATGAAGTCCTCCCCGGCGGGGAATCGAACCCCGGTCTCCCGCGTGACAGGCGGGGATACTCACCACTATACTACCGAGGACTTGCGCGTTCCAGGTAATTACTTCAAAGTAGATAGACTTTCTTAATTTCAAACGAAGTTTTAATATTGTTTTATTTTTGTTTTGGAATTTATTTATTAAAAATAATCTTGAAATTTTTATATTTTCAATTTTGTTCAAATGTTTGGCTGGAGGCCTCTTTCACCTTGAAATTGGGATTACCTGCCCCCTAACGCCCACGAATATGACCTCCTAGGTCAGCTTTTTAAATCTCAGACCCTCCCCCGGATAAAGATAGACTCATGTTCCAAATTTCGGCTTCCTAGGTTTAGTAGTTTTTTTATAAATTTACTTCAAACAGAAAGACAGACAGACAGACAAACATACTCACTTATATATAGAGAGATAAAAGTCATTGTGTAGTTTATTGGGAACCCAACAGAAATAACATCTTCAAGTCTGGGACTATATTTACTTTACGTCCCCGTCTTCATTTTGAACCACAAAATAACTTTTTTAGCTTTTAATATGTATTAAACTACAACCACCCCCAGATTAGACAAGGGTTTTTTCTTAAATATCGATTTCTTTAGTAACTTGACGTTTTCTTTTTCAGACTCGAATCCATGGCAGACGTCTTGGTTGAAAATATTAAGCATTGTTCAGTGGACATTGATTCTACTACAATTTTATTTTTCTGTAATTTGGGCAAAGCATTGAGAAGGGAGGACAAAAAATGGCTTGACGTTAACATGGAAACATTGGACGCACTGTAAGAGGCCCTGATTTAATGTTATGCTTGCTTTTGTAATTTGCAAAAGATAGAATATAACAGATATAGATAGGCAGAAAAAGCCTAACCCTTACATTTGGAGTGATTCAAGGGAACCTTTTTAAGTGACACTACCCAGGCTTTAATCTTTGATACATAGGTAGGATCCCTGGTGTTTACATTTCTTTCTATAAAACCGCCCCCCTTAGCCATGCAGCCAAAAGTCCAACAAGATTAGAATAGTTTTAGACATGTGTTACTAAAAATAATTGATTCTTATTTGCTAATAGAGAATAACGTAAAATTATTATCTGATACGCCAGAACAAAGGCAGGAATAAGAGAATTTAGACTTATGTTTCAAAAAATAAAAAAGTGTGATGATTTTCTATGCCTGTGGTTTATTGCCTAATTCTTGCAGGAAGATATACAATCCAGGATTTGGAAAACTTCAACAATTTTACAGAAAATGCGGACTGTAAGGAAATCACCCTTACCACGTGAAACGAAAGTTGACTTATGTAGAGCAACAGTTAAAGTATTTTATTTGGTTTAAATGAATGAACTTTGAATACATACTTAAGCAAAGGCCTCAACAAAATACACACAACGATTTTATGTACAGCAATAACTTTAGAGGAAACTAAATAGTACTCAAATTCAAAATATCAATTTTAACGTCACGACAATGAATGGAGAAAACGAAACTAAAAGAGCGAAACAAAAAGAGATTAATTATCTGCCTTAATAAACCATACTGCCTTAAAATTAATCTCCTGGGCATAGAGGATATTTTCAGCCACAATTGAAGTCAACAGATGTTTGAAAAAGTTTTCAACAAGATGAAGAATCATTTTTTTTAATCTTTTTATTTCATCTTCTTATCCCTGCTGAACTTAATTTTTGACCTAAAGCTCCTGCTCCAGATTCCATTTCTGTAGTTGCATTGAAAGAGTTGTTTCTGAGCTATCTTACTTATTGCCAAAATGTCTAATCTTTGCCTATCCAAATCTTGTTTTACGTCTTCCGGGAAGGATTCTTATGCTGCCTCTGTCTTCAAGAATGCCGTTAATCTACTGTATCTGACCCCGGGAAATAGCGACATGGACGTTTTCTTTCTGTCACAAATAAGACCTCTGAACGATTTATCGACTATATACTGGTAAAATTCATGTAGAGCAAAGGTCTTTTTGTTCTTCATTATGGATTTAAAAGATCTTGCTTCTCTGGTGACCTATTGACTTTAATTATGGAACGTATCTATAGGTTAATGGATAAGTCTGCTGAAGGACACGCTACAGCTCTCCATTTTTCTGAGGCATTTGGTAAGATGCATGACACTTAGCTTGTTCCGTAAAGTTTCTGCTAATGATACTTGTGGGATTATCTTTGTTACCATCATTCAGTCCTTATTCTTAAGCCGTAAAATGCTTAACACACAGGCTGGAATTAGATCTCGCAAGCATTTCATTATTACTTGCTTTCCTTATAAATGGCTTTTTTCCAACAGTGTTCATTCTTAACAGCAAAGTTCTTTCTTGTTACCTGCTTCATTTAAGCAACAACTAGTTAATGACACAATGTAATATTCTGTCACTGAACACAAGCTAACTCAGCAAAAACAAGTCAAGTTTGGGTAAGCTTTAGAATCTGACCTTTTTGAGCTTCAGGAAAATGGTGAAGGAAATGACTCGTTACTCACAACGCTATAAAAACGCAACTGGTATCGTTCAATACCAATCTTAATCCTATTTTCTTCCAATGCTCTTGGACAATCATTCAGATGATAACCTTGTTGAGGTTGCTTTACTATTTGAGAAATCCTCACTGCGGATTTGTGGTTTGTCATTTTCTCTAGATCTTCTGGGGGAGGGGGGGTGTCTTATACTTAATATATTCTTAAGTCTTCTTCTTAAAAGTTGATCTTCTATCGTTCTAGTCAGTACCTTACCTCCGAGGCTGTATTGGATAGTTATAAATCTGCCATCCGTTCTTGCCAGCATTCCTTCATCGTATCGAGATGTTCCTGATCGAGCTTGTTTGTAACCTGATAGGTACGAATCCTACTGTTACTCTTCAACCTTTGCCTCATCGACTAAACATGATTAATTTTAGTCTTTTCTACGGGCATTAGCATAGAAAGTGTTGCAATGAGCTTTTTATGCTGGTGCCAGCTCAGTTTGTTGCACCTTTTGTGACTCGTTTCTTTTAATGTCTTCATCCATATATAGCTGTTGCCCTTCGTTGTAATAAAACTCTCTGTGGATGTAATTTTTTACTCGGACAAGATTGTGGTACTTTTTGGCTTTGAGTGGTTCGATCCATCCATCATATGAAGTGAACTTTATCTCTTGGCTGAACCTTTTTTTTTCTGTTCTTTCATCTCAGATTTCTGAATTTAAATGTTTTATGCCTTGTGTGTTTCGTAACATGAATAAACTTTGCGTTGCGTGTTATAGGAAAACAAAATTATTATGATTACTTTATTGATTTTCAATTGATTTACGTCTAGCAACCCCAATCTGATGTATGCTGTCCATAAATATATACTGTTAAATCATTAGCTTGGTAATCCCCTTTTTTTTCTAGATGCTCAAGATTCAAGAACGGTGAAACAGCAGAAATAAAAATGCTTTTCACTGAGACTGATGATACTGTTAGAGACGATACAGCATGTAGGTGACGAGGAGTATTCCTGCAATCACAGAACGAAATATTGTATGAATGCTGAACTCAAAAATGTAATAGATAATCAATCACTAGAGTCAGTGTAACTATATACTGTAAAGAAATGCACGACCTGGCTTTGAAATAAAGCTGTTGTAAAACTTATCTTCATTGAAAGTTTAGATGCAGTTTGTTGAGTAGAGAGGTCCAAATATCATTCCGGTATGGAACGAAAACTCTTCCTAAAACTACGTGGATAAAGTATCGATTTTTAAAACCTCCTGGACTGTAAAATGTAAAAAATATTGTGCTACGTCACATTGTATTTTTACTAGCTTCAATATTTGAGTCTGTATTGTATACAAGATCTGGAAAATGTCTTTATAGTTCCTTCACTCTATTCACACAAAAATAAGATAGCCCTGTCAGTCAAATTTGCATTGGAAAATAATTGTTTTTCCAAAGAATGGTGGAAATATAAATACATTTTGAGGATGAAGAGCACGAAGTCTAACCTTTTTCCAACTCAAGTCTCTAATTTTAGGTCTGACTAACATTATTGCCACTGAAAATGTTTTCTTCTCTTACTTTTATGTCCACTGTCTTTCTTACATGTAAATCCACTTCCTTGGTAAAATTGTGAATTCTGCCTTTACCTGATACCGTTTGCTCCTGTAAGAGGTACTACTCTTTACATCAAACTTACTAGTATTTCTACTTTATGAAAATTTTAGAATACGAGGGCTTTTGTCTTCAAATGTAAAGTATCAAAACTCTTTTCATTCACTACATCCTTAATATCAGTCCAACTTATTAAGGTCAAACATTTTGTTTGGGAATAGAGTAAAGACAATCTTAGGTATTGTCTCTTTCCAGCATTTTGTAACATATTGCTTGCGGTAATGCATATTAAGTTCATCATTAGTCGCTTCCTCTGCTAACTAAGGAATGCGAAACCGAAAGGCAAAACTTTGCCCACTCCTCTCTGTTGCGTGTTTGTTGATTTAGACTGGATAGAGATAGATGGATGAGTTTTGTCCAATCTCTGATATCCTCTACGTAACGTCGTTTCGGTCATCCCCATGATTTTTATTTTGGCCACGATTCCTTCGAGGAGTACTTTGGAAAGGCTGTTGTTGGTGTTTCGTTTAGTGTGTCCAAAATTACTTTGGTTCCTTTCTTTGATGACGTTCGAGATGAGTTTAAGGTGTGTTGTCTGGAGAGGGCTTGCAATCAGAATGTTGTCAAGAGGCGTTTTGCCGATCATGAATCGCATAATGTGATTTTGAAAAACTTCCAGTTTCTTCAGGGTTGGTGCTGCTAGTGTGGCGCATTCGATGCCTTATAAAACAACTGGAATGATGTAGGTGTTGTATATTTTTCATTTTATTTTTTGTGGGATTCGAGATGATGTCAGGAGATATTTGTTATTGTTGACAGCAACCCAGCCTAGAGCAATTCGGTGGTCTCAAGTGACGTTGCTCCTACCGTCAGACGAGACACGGAATCCAAGGTATTCAAAAGTTTTACTTCTTTAATGACTTTATTATTGACTGTGATGTGTATACGCACGTTATCTTTGGCTTTCTTTATGCATTTTGTCTTGTTAACGTTTATTTGCAACCTAATATCTTTTGCCTGTGATGACAGGGCATCGACGTAGGTTTGTAGTTCACTTGCTGATTCGTTGATGGCAATTTGAATATTTACTTACTACTTCGCAATTACTTTAATTTAATCATCGCTGCTATATCAGCCTGTAAAGACGGACCATTTGGTTCATAGCTCGAAAAGTGCATTTAGGTAATCTCCACATTGTAAGGAATTTCAAAACAATTGTTTTAAGGATATTTGTTAATTCATGATACCAATTTTCAAAAACGAGTTACCTTGACCCAGATTAGGTGGTGGTATTAATGACCATTTCTGTTTTTTTAATAGGTTGCTTATTGAGCTAATGTATAATTTTTTGCCACCTGAAAGTGGGTTTGAAAATCCCACCTCCATAATTTCCTAAAACGCGTTTATTGCAAGGTAGTAACTTGAATCTGGGTGTTACTCCAAGACAAATACCAAAGCAATGGGTGATTAAATTCGGACTATAATTTTAATTTATATTTCGCTTACAATTCCTGCCGTCTTTTAGACCAGTGGCCTATTTTTGTTAAAGGGCCATTCTGACAGGAGCCAACTGCGGTCATTTCAAAAGAACATAATTTCAGATGCGATCAAAATTTCTCACGTATTTTATCAAATGCACTAACAGTAAACATATCTTTTGGATTATTTTCTGGATATTTCATGTCGTTCTTTCGAGTATGGTAGGAGCTGTCCGAAACAGTTTTTAACTAAAGTAAACTTAAAGTATTGTTTTAATAGCACTATCCCAAAGCGATTTTTTGGTATTTGAATCAGCTTGGATATCAAAAATAACTATGGTTTGTGTATCCAACTGAATATATATAAACATTTTTAGTATTTTTATCCTCCAAGATAGCTTGTTACCATCCTGTAATATATCTAGGATTTTTTAGTTTTGTACATAAATAATTTATCATGTTCTAATTCATTTTGTAAAAATTAACGTCTAAAATACCATTGTTTCTGTAGCAAAATCTGCAAGGTTATTAATTTACTAATTTCGTTAAAATTAGAGTGTAGAGCTTTAATATTGCCTATACTTGTGATTAATTGAAGAAGCACATACATAATTGAAAAAGTAGGTTGTTAAGCATTTTGCATTAAAGCCATTATTTCCACCGCTATTTGACTGTTTCAATGCACCTAAAAAGGGAGAGAAACCTAGAGAATTGTTTTCGTTTAAAGGAGAGGGATACTTAGCAGCATTACGAAGTAGTTCATCCAGAATTCTCTGTTTATGCATTTCTCTCCACCTTTTCTTCTTTGTTTTCTTTTTGATGAGGCGTTTTTTTGACTGTAAGAGAATTGATCAATGTCGCTTCTTTCACCTGTAGGCAGGACTTTTTATGTTTATCTCGGCTGGCAGGTTTCTGTACCTTTTCATATACTTATGAACAGAAAATTACTGATAAGATTTATGAAGTGTCTCTCCCCATTCTACAAAGTATATGACGGCTATTCCACAACGGCTGACGCTAGAAAGGCATAATTATTTTGCACCAATCTGGAAATGGTGTGCTTTTTCAGAAGGAAATTATCAGAGACAGTGAAAATAATGGCGGAAGTAAGATATTAGATATATGTTACCTTAAGCAGTTTTTTTAACAATTTGTGATATTGGTTTACGTATGATAGCTGCTTTCTGGTTATTGTTAGACATGCAAACGATCAGAAAGGATTATTTCATATGTGACAGAAACCAGTGAGGGTACTGTAACTCACTCTTAAATTGAGCCTCATAAGTCTACCAGCTGACCTGTCTTCAAACTCTAACTCGGCTGAATATAATATTACTTTCTGACAAATATAGCTATAGGAACATAGTTCATACCATGTCTTTGCTTATGGAAAATAGAAAAACAAAATCAGTGTCTTAACATACAATGCATAAATGCATTTCAAGTACTGTTTGGATGCAAATGGTTTCATCCCATAACGAAGTGAGTATTTGTAGCATTTTTAACACTTTCTTGTGACAAAGTTGTTTTTTGTCTGATTTATGTTAAATCAAGAGCCATAATTGGTTTAAATGTTATCTAATACATAATTTATACAAATATTTAGGTTTGTCTTTTATTGTTTTCTTCTTTTGTTTTCTTCATAAGCCATACAAAAAAATAAGTGGCCTGGTATCTAGTCACCAGGTAGTTTTACCTAAGAATAAAAGAGCCTTTATTTCAGTGTTTTGATGTTTGTCGTTTTCATATTTTGTAAAAGGGGATTCACTAGATTCTGCTAAGATGTTTTTGTAAAAGTTCTTATGGTAATTTATTTCATTTCTATCTTGTTCTATTACTGTAGACGTAATTAGATTCTGTAGGAAGAGAGACTAAACTGACAAACAACAGTACAGTAACGTCTTAAGGACTGGCTTCACATGAAATCCAACAACCTTTTACTTTGGAAGATTCGTTTGCATAGATTTTATTGCTTCAGCCCTATAAATCACTATTGTTCTAGTTGTTCTAAAGATAAACGCAGTTACTTTTTATTAATGCATAGAAGTTGTAAGGCTTTGAAGGCCATAACTTCTACAGATATACTTTAATTAAATAATTGCAGCTGAATATTCTCAAAGGTTGTAAATATAGGAGAGAATGTAGAAAATCAAATTATTTAATTTAAATAGAAAACATGAAGGTAAATTTTTTTCTTATTTTCGCTCCTCCCTTCTCTTGCTTTTTTCTTTTCCATTTTAGGGACTCGGGGTTTTACAGTTGAATTTTAAACAAACCAAAGTAATGATACCTTACGTTACTACAACAGCTCACTCCAATTTATATTTTACACAAATAGAAAGACATTGAATTGATTGAATGGTGAAGGCTGTTGGTGTATTATTGGTTTATTAATTAAACACCACTAAAACTGTTTCCAGTGTTTTCCACCCTGTCAACCGTCACGTGAACTACAAGCTCAAAGTACGAACAGAGGGGTAACTGATTAGGTTTGACCCAACGCCAAAATACCTTGGCGTAACTCTAGATCCAGCGGTGTTCTACAAGCAACATCTGACAAACACAGAGGCCAAAACGACCAACTGTGTCAGCTTGATGAAGAGACTCGCTAGCAACCACTGGGGCATTGACTTCACAGCGCTGAGAACAACCGCCATTGCACTTTGCTACTCGGTAGCTGAATATTGGTCCTTGTTTGGTCCCACTCTAGTCACTGCAATAAGCTAGATTCGTTTCTTAATGAATGCCTAAGGTTCATCAGTGGATGCATCAAATCCACACCAACAGACATATTGCCAGTTCTCTGCGGCATCGAACCCGCAGACATTCGTAGAAGTAAAAGGTGTATCGCTTTATACAAACGTGTGACAGACGAATCACATATTATATGCATAACCCAACTGCAGCTGTGCGATTAAAATCAGGTAACCCTTTGGCACAACGTACCCATGCTCTCCTCTAGAGGATGGAAAAAAAATGGACCCATGTACGCTGGATCGACAGATGGAATAACGTGACACACCACCTACGTCAATTCTTACCCACCCCAACGTCAAAGCCTCAAGGTCATGACCTTAAACGAAGAAACTGGATCCAATTCAATTGCCTCTGCTGGGACTTTGGTCGTTACGCCTTCTTTATGCGTAAGATCGGTGTTAGCAATAACCCATACTGTGTTTGTGGCGATGTACAAACTCCTCAACACTTTCTTGGATGCTCCGTGATAGGGATCACAGGAGACATCACATGAGTTGATGAAGAATGTCGTAACTGGCTTGACAATAATGCCCTTGACATGTAGTTTCTCTGTCTTTATAAGCATATATATAGGTATATAAATAAAATATATAAATTTATATAAATATATAAATATATAAATATTTATAAATATATAAATTTATAATTTATATATAAATTTCTGAACAAGGTAATAAACTAGCAAGCAACTCTCTTTAGTTCTATCCAAATTCGGTAAAAACATTTTTTGTCAGGCTTTCCCTCAAATTAATTGTCTTATGGCAAGGAAGAAGTTTTTAGAAACGTAGCCCACTGTGAGGTGCAAGGTCCTGCCCGTAATAAATCACATCTTATCAAAAAAGGTTGCATTGAGCTGTGAAAAAGGAAGAGAATTGATATGAGGAACAGAGTTTTCTTGACTCTTACTATACATATAGCATATATTGATATATGTATATATATAAATATATGCTAAGATAAGGTAAAACAAGAAAAATAAGAACTGTGATTGCAACTAATAGTTTCACTATATTTGGATCATCAGGCAATAATGCTACAAATACTGTACATGCTTTTTATAAAGAAATAAAGTTGGCGGCTCATCAAAAATAATAAAAAAATTACAGGTGGTAACGTATTACAAGGTGTTGATGTTCTTGGAAAGGAAGAAAGAAAGGAAGTCCCATTTGGATACGGTTTAAGATTACTAAAGAGTGATTTATTTTCAAATTGGGTAGATTCAAGACAAATGTCTTTGTTTTACAAGAAGCTAGGTTTGTAAAATCATGAAATACTATTACTTGATCCGATAGAAAGATCTATTCCTCATCTTGGAAAGGAAGAAAACAAAATCATTGACTGAATGGAAGCTTGCGGAGGACCAAATTGTATACCCCAACTTTAATTTCATATCTGTAAAGCTATCGTTTCTTGCTATTTATCCTCCAGCCAAAAACAGTGAGTAGAATTGAAAGAATGGAATATATAAACCGCTATAAGCAGTATTTAAGGAAGTAGCACTGCAGTACAATCTGCTTACACCAGGCAACGTAGATGCCAAGGTTGAAGGTAACAATGTAGTACATGTAATCAAAAAACATGATTAAGTTACAATATACATTGGCAATGGAAAATGGGTTGTAACATCTATGAAAATTAAGACCTTGTCATAAATTGAACACCTTATCAGCGTTAAAAACGCCACAACTTGACGTAACTATCCTTGATTGACAATGCTAAAACTATGGCAGACCACATTAGAAAGAAAATGAGATGACTTTCTGTGCATACCCTTCCTATTCATAGACATGCAGATGTTAATAGCGGCCGTCATGTAGTGTTGTGTTGGGTACAATTAAAGGTACGTGATGTCAGAGGAGAGACTATTGCAAGCAAGAGAATTCTGGTGGTGCAGCTAAACAACAGAATTCTTAACCAGAATGTCTTGCTAATACTATGAAACAAAGTTGGTCTTCTTAGAAATGATGCACATTTGACAAAAACAATGCCAGAGCATGCAAATAAGGTGCTCACTTACAGATAAAGAACAAAGGAAGAATGGGTTAGTAGAGACACTTGGCGAATAATTATGGAAAAAAAGAAAACCATGAGCAAGTTTCCAGTCTGTAAAGTTGATTTTTTGCAGAGTACTGCAAAGATAACGTACAAGCGAAAAACATTACAGTAGCTTGGACCAGAGGCAGAAGGGTAAAGCGGAATAAATGGCATGAAGATTATATTCAGAGCATTAAAAGGCTGAACAGTGACTACATTGCAAGTGGTGACAGGCCAGTCTCCAGTGCCGATTGCATTGTTCTTTCGAACGAAGAAAAGAACCTGAAGGCATAGAAAAAGTATTTTGCGACGATGTTGAACAGGCCAAAAGAAACAGAATTTTTACATATCACGCCTTAAGAAAAGTAGTAGACTTAGGTACAGATGACAATAAAGTTTTAAAGGTGAAGGAAGCCATTGAAAACTGAAAAATGGCAAAACACCTGAGGGTGGTATAGAGATGGCGGAGGTGTTACTAACAGACGAAAAAAAAACTTTAAAAGCCTATCAGGCAAATATGAAGACAAAAACGCTACTGAAGGAATGAAAGCTAGTGGTATCACAGTAAAGCTTTTGCAAGTAGCCAGTCTCATATACTACATGAACTAAAAAGTTGTCAGACTTCTGTTGCTAGCAATCAAAGTCATCTGCAGAGTAATTTTTTAATACAATCGTCATAGCATTGGACAATATACTGAGAAAGGAACAAGATGGTCTAGAAATAGATCGACTTGTTAAATCCTCCATCNACTAACAGACGAAAAAAAAACTTTAAAAGCCTATCAGGCAAATATGAAGACAAAAACGCTACTGAAGGAATGAAAGCTAGTGGTATCACAGTAAAGCTTTTGCAAGTAGCCACTCTCATATACTACATGAACTAAAAAGTTGTCAGACTTCTGTTGCTAGCAATCAAAGTCATCTGCAGAGTAATTTTTTAATACAATCGTCATAGCATTGGACAATGAACTGAGAAAGGAACAAGATGGTCTAGAAATAGATCGACTTGTTAAATCCTCCATCGTTAATAGTTGTGGAAGATATCCTTACATTTTATGATGGATTTCGTTCAAAGTCATCTCCGTCAAGACGGCTCGCGTCAAGGTCAAAAGCAGTAAAGCATATATTTGTTGAACAGGCTGTCAAGTAAAGCGTCAAATTTCAGTGGCAAAAAGGTAGGCCTGAAGATAAACATAAGGAGCTTTGAACATTTAGTTAACAGAAAACTGACTAAACCATCCTAAGCTCTTGATGACAAAAATTTTGAAAAGATGAGAGAGTTCAAGTACCCTGAAAGCTTAATAGTAGAAGATGGCGACATCAAGAAGGACATAGTTTCAACGTTGAGAAAGGCTCTCCATAGTTTTACATACTGTCGGAAAGTCTAGAAGGGCGTCATTTATATCATTGCAGACAAAGAAGCTTTTCAACTCGTGACTATCAGCGTTCTTGTTTAAAGTGGAGGACAGATTGGAGCTAACAGAAAAGATTAGGAAGACTGTCGACTTTTTGTAAGAAAAAATTCTGAAACGAATAAAGAAGATCGTTGGTCCAAAGAAAATTTCTACTTTAGCATGGACACTTCAAGAGAAGCGAGAAAGGGGCAGGACAAAGATGTGGAGCAGCCTATGAAAAAATAGCTGAAGAAGGAATCCCTGACATGGAACTCATCAGAGCCAAAAGAAAATAATCGAAAAATTTGGAGGAAGCTTGCAGGTGGCCCTGCATTAATGGAACAATTGATTAGAAGTAAGGTACGTTGATTAGGAAAACTATACAAATCAACAAATTACGACATCTGACTTGGGGCTTACTAAGGAAAAGGATTCTCCCCCCAAATTGAGATATGTATATACATATGCCTATATATTTATATTTATATACATAGTTTACGACTCGCGATTTTTTATAGCTCATACCTGCGGTTTCCACTAATTCCATAAAGTTATTACTTTTTGATTTCTGAGTGGAACTGAAAGAGGTTCTCTTTTTTCTGAAGCTCTCTGTACGAGAATCGCCTTTGTTCCAAATAATTTCCTTCAAATTTATCCTTTTGCTTGTCTGAATCTCAAAAAAAAGTGATCACTAGCTTGCTACAGTAGTGATATATGTTACAGCCAATCAGTGGGGAGAGGCAAATGGTCTGAGGCACAACGTTTAATTAACATTCTATTTTTGTATAAGTTCTTTTTTATTACTGCTACTACTATCATTAATGTTTTTGATTGTTAAAAATCATAAAAATGATAAATCTACCATGTTGACTGAATGGTAAAGAAAAGATAGGTGAAAAACAGAAAGTATGGCTACAAGAGGCACCCCAGGAAAACAACGTTTACTGAGTTAGGTTATTTTCTCTTAATAGGTTAAATCTTGGCTTTTTCCTCGTGCAAAAATAGGTGATCTGTCATTAAATCCTTGATTAACAACCATGCTACCAAGGTCCAAGAGGAAAAAGAAAGAACCAAGCAAGCTAATGCCAATGAAGAATGACTTTAAAAAGTACGATTTACAAATACTAAACTGTTTTCTGAGTCAGAATTTTGACACATATTTTGAAGCAAAAGGATAAACCTGGCGCAGGTCTAGCAACCAATTCGATTTTTTGTACATCCCCATATATATGTAGATGACATTATTAGCTGTACACTTCGCAGGTATAGCCACTAAGGGGAATTTTAGGACTTTCTTCATTTTAAGTGACGCTTCAGACAAAGATCGACTAGTTCATACCAAGATCTGCCTAAAGCTCATTTTGTACTGTTTCTGAATTTAGGTGACATCACAGGCCTATTCAAGCAAAGATCTAGTCACTAACGTGAAGTTTCTGTGGTTACCCGCATTGTAAATGCTGCTATAGGTATGACTGAATGCAGGAATCGTCACTACACTATCGCGATTTAAAGGTATATCTATAAATCTCTTACTGAAAAAGAAGCATATTGGCAAAACTACATTGAGAAAAAAGGTAGCTGGTAAGTTTAGGCTTTTCCTCTTTTGTTAAGTTTCTTCCTACACTAGTTTCTACTTTGTCACACTTCTGAAGTAATCATTTTTTGGCAAAAGGTGAGTATGTTTGACAGTTGTCGGCACCACAAAGGAAAGTCTGTTCCTTTATCAAAATTTTGCCCCTCTTTGTCCATTGCAGCTTTTCAGTCCATGAGCTCATCATTTGTAAAGGGCGTTTTCGTCAGACTCCTACGGCAATAGAAATCTGCCTATCTTGCTCAGATTTTACATAATGACTGGCCAGCCGCCAGTAACTACTTTTTTCCATAGCTATACACTTGTTAAAAAGGAACTCAAAGAAAACATAACATATAAGTGAAATAATAAGTAACGTGGATAGTTAGTTTTCTGTAATAATAAAAATGATACTAATAATAATCTCGGTCCACAATTGAATCCGGTGTTTCTACTCCTCGTTAAGTGACGCTATTCTTTCTTGATTACATTTTCATATATTTTGAGTACTTTGCTACACACTTATTTCTGTTTTTAGTTTTATCCAATCTTCTATTCATTTCAAGGCAGAGGTTATTGTTTATTGTTTTTATTATCTTAGACTCCCTGGTTATTTCTTCTATTCTTTATTGGACCTTTGTATTGGAACTTCTTGCCTTCTTCAGGCCCTTTGCATTACTCACTTGGGAGTTTAAGTCCAAATAAATATAAAAGTTATACAGGCAAGTGGATAGGCAGGCAGACAAAGTATATAAATGTCATTAAATAAGACAGAAGATTAATAACGAGATTGGCTTATCTCTTCCATTTGTTTGTATAAGTATGTACATAAGGAAAAAAATTATTATAATAATAACAAGAAGAAGAAGAAGAAAGAGAAGAAGGAGAAGAAGAAGAGGAGGAGAAAGAAGAAGAGGAAGAAAAAGAATATAATCTGTTTACAATAATGAGAGAAGAATCAAAAGACGACATATTGGATCCTCAACATGCCTGTTTCGGATATTGCTCATTCATCAGGATATATATAGATTCATACGAACACAGTCTTTCTGTTAATTCTAGGGTTCTACAAGGGTCAGCTGTCGAAACTTTTTTTTTTCTATTACTCAATGATTCACCAATTTGAAAAAGTAATCTACCTCTTTTAATCTACGTTTGATCTACCTTTGATCTGCAAATATAACAAGGTTTAAAAACCATATAAAAAGAATTAACTGAAGGCTCTGGATCAGTTGCTCAATACCTCTATAATAGCAGCAAGCTACAAAATAAGGAAGGGAGTTCCCAGTGTAAACTATCAGTATATTTTTAAATAGTACTTTAAAGAAATCAAAATTTTATAAATTTTTAAAAAAAATCAATTTTCTGGCCATTTAGGGACAAAATGGAGACCAATTTTGAATAAATGACATCAAAATACTTTATTACTCTGATCTTTTGTACAGGGCCCCTTTCCTATTTTGTAGATCTGTGGACTGATGTGATAGTGAATTTATAGTAAATGAAAGAGTATGAATGCTTTTGCAGAGCAACCAATGCTTCTCCAAAAAGAGTAAAGAGCAATATTGCCATGGTAGCTAAATCAATAAAGCAACAGCGTGTAATTACCTAGGAGCACACTTAAACAATACATTGTCACTTGATGGTAAGGTCCAGAAATTGTACAAAAAACCTTCCTGAAAGATACGGTTCTTGCAAAAACAACGAAAAAACCTGACCATCTCTTCAATTTTAGTTCATGATGATCTCATTTTCAATCACATATTGATTCATTACACAACTAAAACGTACGAAAAAATCCATCGGAAAAACTGGAATCGTTGCATTAAAAAAGCCTAAACAAATATATTGAATAATGTACTTATTATAACTCTCTAATATTATGAAAATCAATCAATAAGTAAGCCACCTTATTTTTTGCAAACACTCAAGTTGTGATTGTCAAGCAATTTCTTGGCAAAAACAAATGTGATATCTTTCAGAACCATTTGCAAATCAATCAATATGTCATGAGCACCTGTAGCAAAGGATTACTGGCAAAGGTTCAAAAATTTAGGTTAAAAGCCACAACAAATGTGTTTTATTTTAATTGCATAAACATTCTGAATAACTTGTCGTTGTTCATTCAATCTGAAAGTAGTTTAAAGAGTATAAAATGTTAAGTGAAGTTGTTTTCCTTAAAAAATTATAAGTGACTTTTAACCTCTTTTTTGAGAAATTTCTGTTATATTTCATGTTTTAATTCTTAACAGAATCTACAACACAGCACAGTTTTTGTTGTAGACAATTAATATTACTTTTTTTTAAATCCTTGCTCTTGCAGGGATCACTAAAGGAATACTGCTTTTCCAATCGAGAATGATGTGTTGGATTTTCATGAGCTTGAAGTGAAAGATTCCTGTTTGCAATCATGTAAAGTGCAATGAAGGAATCAAGAATATCGGGAAATATAATTCAAAATATCGGTTTATTTGTTCCCTCAACATCAAACTTTAACCGTTCTACCGCAACCCAATAAAGATAAACATTTTTAATCCAAAAAATGTGAGGTCTTACCCTTCAGTTAAAGACTGGTAAACCTGCTAGTTTTTAATATCTATTCATAACGACTGTGCAAAATATATTAAATCGCCTGATTTATTCAAATACTTATTCAAAATTGCCCTAGAGAAATGAAGGACTCTCCTGGATTCAAGGAGATATTAAAAAGTAAACTTTAATTCAAGGAGTTTTCAAATTCTTTCCGTACTCTGTTATACTTAGCTTAACGTTTGTCAGATGATATGGTCAAGAGGTCACAGTATATTGGCAAACTTAAACACTTTATGTACAACTTTATTTCAGGCAAAGCAAGATATAAAATAAGAAAAGTTTTAGGTACAATCTTGTGAAAGCGAGATGCTTGATTCTTTGATAAAAATAGATTTTTCTTGCACTATTCGATTACACCGAATTTGCTTTTGGACTTGAACCAACTGATTCTTATTAATTTAAGCTCCTGAACTTTGAAACGATATGTTTTTAATGTTTACTTAATTACATATCCTCTTCAAGCTATGGTCGGCGGATAAGGATTGTCAGCATTTCCCGCTTTCTCTTTCTATCCCTTGCTACTGTGTTAGCCTCATTCGATGTTTGCCATCCTAATTGGTTTCTTAACGCACTCGCACTTCCATCGCCATGTTATTTTCAGCCGACCTCTTTTTCCCCCTCCGAAGCCCACATCAGTGCTACTTTAGGGTTATCATCTGGTGGCTTCCTAAGGGTATACCCTATCCATCTCCATCTTCTGCACCAGATGATCTCTCTCACTGGATGTGTTTCAGTCCTGCGGTAGATCTCATAATTACCAATTTTCATGGGCCAGAAGATGCAAAGTATCCTTTCTAAGCATTTTCTCCAAAAAGTTTCTAATCTGGTAGAATCACTTTCATTTTACTTCTACAGTTCTACTCTATAAAGCCAAACTAACATCACGTTGCTATTAAATATTCTGACTTTGGTCTTCTTTGTGCTGTACTTTGTAGACTTCTACAGGGGGTTAAGCATGACAAAGGCATTTCCCGCTAAACTTAGTCTATCCTTAATGTCTTCTGTTGCTTCTCCTGTCTTGTTGATGACAGTTCCCAGGTATGTAAAACTGTGAAAACCTTCGACTTTCTTTCCATAAATCTCAATAGGACTTGTTTTCTTGTTGTTGATCCTCGAAACCTTGTTCTTGCCTGTGTTGATTCAGAGTCCAGTACTTCAAGCATGTTTATATAACCTATCAGTTTCACTTGCATATGTTAGCATTTGCTAGAAAAGAAGGTAATGTCGTCAGCATATTCCATGTCTTCTATCTGGGAGGTAAACATCCATTTTATGCCTGTTCTTTTCCTATCTGTTGTTCTTCTCATAGCACAGTCTACAGCAATGATGAAGAGAACCCCTGACATAACGCAACCCTGTCTTACTTCATTTTTGACCGAGAACCAATCCGAAGTCTGCTCATTGTTGATGACACAGCTACTGCTTTCATCGTACATCTTCTTGATGATGTTAATGAAAATATCAGGGATTGCATATAACTTCATGATCTTCCATAGCTTCTGTCTGTTGATACTATCGAAGGCTTTTTGATAATCTATACAATTGATGTTTGAAGGTGTTTGTCATTCGATGCACTGTTTTACGATGTTATGTAATACAAATATCTGCTCAACTGTACTATGACCTTTCCTACATGCTGCCTGCTCCTTCCTCAGCTTTTCCTTAACTACTTTTCTGGTTTTCTCAATAATGACTCAAGAGAAGACTTTTCCATGTATGGAGAGAAATGATATTGCCCTGCTGTTGTCATATCAGGTAAGGTCACCTTTCTTTGGTATCCTTGCTATCATTGACTTCTCCCAGTCTTCTGGAATACTCAAGGATTTCCTTACTGCTTCAACTAATGGATGTAGTTTCTTTGATGTTATTTTGTGTCCAGCTTTTAATATTTCTCAACTGATGTTATCTACACCTGCTGCTTTACCACTTTTCAGCTTGCTTAGTGCTTGCTTCCCCTCCTCCACTGTGATTAGTCTAGTGTTGATTTCTTCAATATCTTCAATTTCAAGGTCACACTCATTGCCATTGTCTTTATCGCTCATGTTTTTAACATCCAGAACTTCCTCGAAGTGTTTCTTTCCATCTTCTAAGTATCTGATCTTCTCCATTGAGCAACTTACCATTCTTGTCTCTCACTCCAACTGTTGATTGTCTTTGCTTATCAAAAAGCTGTTTAAGGATCTTTTAAAGAGTTCCCATGTCATTTCTTTTTGCTGTATATTTAGCCTACTCAGGAAGTCTATTGATCTTCTTACACTTATCTATCCTATTTCTGTTCTTTTTCCTGTACCGCTGTTGCTTAATAGCATGTATTCTTTCAGAGTGTGCACAATTTACTTCATTCTTTAACTCTTTCCTTTCATCTACAGCTTTCCATGTTTCACTGCTTATCCAATCCTTATGCTGTTTTATTTTCCTCCCCAAGACACTTCAGTTACTCCGGTATAAACTGATGTGAAGTTCTCCTATTCTTGTTTTCTTGTTCTATGCTATGGTCATCCACTTCACACTGTACATTCTCTATTCTATTTAAAAAGTGCGGTGTTGTACGCTATCCTTTTGCTGCTGCTTGTGGCTCTGTGCTGTGATAATCTTATCTTTACCTTGCCAACTACTAAATTATGATCAACTCCAGCATCCGCTCCTCGCACGGTTCGTACATCAGCGATAGATCTTGTATATCTTCCATTGATAATGAAATGATCAATCTTGTTCTTTTCTCTTTGGTTTGGCGATATCCATGTAAATTTGTGTGTCTTTATGCTTAAAGAGTGTCCCCAGAATTACAAGGTTATATCCTTCACAGAGCTCAACAAGTCTTTTACCATTCTAATTCATTTCACCCAAGCCTTATTTTTCTAATGCTCTTTTGTGATCTTTGCTGCTTCAGCCCACCTTGACAGTTGCATCTTCCATGAGGATGAGCATATCATGTTTTTGTGCTAGTTCTATTTCTCTCTGTAGTTGTTCATAGAATGTGTTTTTTTCATCCTCATCAGCATCATTTGTTGCACTGTATATTTGAATGATGGTACCCTTTTCATATCTAGATTTGAATCTGGTTGTCATCCCATCTGATCAAACATTTTCTAGTCTCTGGGATTAACATTATTCCTACGCCTCTGTGATGTTGTTCCTCTGATCCAGAGTAAAGAGCTGTTTCTCCTGTGCTAACTCTAGTTTCTCCGAAACCTGCTAATCTAATTTCACTTATACCAAGCATATCAAGGTTGTATTTCCCTTTTTTTCTCTGGCAACTATTACAGTCTTTCCGGTGGCATACATGGTCCTTGCGTTCCAGCAGCCTACACAGATAAACTAAGTTAGTGTGAGTAATGATCCAATACATGCCATTTTCGAGTTGGAGACTCCTGTTAGGTTTTTATTCCGAGCTGTCATATATGCGTCCTTCCGTGTTAGATTATCATACTCAGGAATTTAACATGGCATTTCATTGCGACCATAGATTGCTTTGTTTACTGTCCACGTTTCAGTAATCAGCCTTCTTTTTTAACAGGAAGAGGTGATTAGCCTCTCGCCCAACCCTCCTCCTTCATCATCAGGGCTTGGGACCGGCCATGGAGAAGTTGGGTTTTTTAAATGTTTTGACCTAGTTTTTTAAATTAAGTTTAACTTCATTTTTTTTAGTTTAGGAAAACAAAAAGAAGGTAAAGAATACTTTGGCTATTGATTTCAGGCTTCAAAAATTACATATTAGGATATTTGTTTTTATGTATTAGGATTTTTTTAGAGGATATTATTTAATAGGACTTTTTTTGTAATCGTTATAAAAAATGCATCCTCTCAAAATTGGTGTGATTGTATATGTTTTTCTGTGTTATTTCATTGTGCAGGTAAGCAGCGAAACACCTAGCAAGGCGGTGTGGGACCCTCCTTCCCTGGGTAATCTTGGGGTAGACCTTGAGCAAATCGAGAAACCCTGAAGCTTCCCTATTAAGTTACAGTGAAGGTGAGGACAGCAGCTCATCGGATGATACATCCAGGCGGAAGGGTCACTCTGGGACAACCAAAGGCTGATATATATATATATATATATATATATATATATATGCTGATATAACATGCCATATCGTCCGTCGCGTGGGTCAGCAAGGGACCGGTGTACAATTAGCTCCAGGCTGACAATGAAAAGTGGACCACTGGAAGAACTCAGCTCAGAAATGCTCTCCATAATGAAACATGGAACGTCAAAATTAAGGAACTCGGAAAGCTCAAGACTGTATATGAAAAAATAGATCGCTGTAATATTCAAATCATGAGCACTTGCAAGACCAACTGGAGTGGGAAAGGTAGTTTCAAATCAGAAAAGGAAGTAGTCTGTTTTGCGGGAAAGAAGAGGGCAAAAGATATAACGTTGGTGTGGGGATCATTGTAGCAGAGACAGTGGCAAAGTCTATTATAGGTTATAACCCAATCAGTGACCGAGTAATGTACATCAAATTCAATGCAAGACTATACAATCTCCCTCTTATTTTCACATATGCACCTCCAAGCGCTGCAGATGATCAAGAGCTGCAACAATTCTAAAAGATACTCCAAGAATGGATTGATTTCATAGCAAGCAGGGACATTCTAGTTATGATAGGAGACTTCAATGCAAAAGCTGGGAAAGCATGTACTTCACCAGTTGCACAGGGCAACTAAAGCCTCGGGGAGAGAAACGAGAAAGACCGTGTCTTAATAGAATTTTGCATCTCGAACACTGTTTGAACACCATCCAAAAATCAGTACACATGAACATCACCTTGTGGCCAATCCAATTGACCATGTCATCATAAAACAAAAGTAGAGAAGCAGTGTCAAAGATGTAAAAACACGTTTAGGAGCTGATTGAAATAGCGACCATTAGTTAGAAGTAGCCATGATTCAGCTCAAGCTTGCAAAGGTACACAAGGCAAAACAATTATCAATGAGATTGGACTACAGTTGCTTGAATGACCGCTACAGAGTGTCAGTCGCAAACAAATTCAAGGCCCTCCTGGCAAATGAAGCAGAGAAAACACGTATTGAAGTTATTGTCTGAAGGCAAGGAATCGATACTCACATCTGCTAAAGAAAATATTACTGAAAAAGAAGAGGAAGAAGGCTCCTTGGATTTCCAACTGGACATTGGTAGAAGTAGGGTAGAGGAAGAAACTAAAGTCAAAAAGGCTGAAGAGCACAGAAGATAAAGAAAAGTATAACAAACCCAGCACATAAAAGTACAGAGACTAATGAGGCGCGACAAGGGAAATACATTAATGAACAATGCTCACAGATAGAGGAAACCTCTATCACCAATTCCACCAAAGACTTGTACCAAGGGGTAAAGAACCTAAGAAAGAAGTTTAAAGCAAACAATGGTACAATCAAAGATACAAATAGCCACATTATCTGCAAAGGAGAAAAGGTATGCGAGAGGTGGAAAGAATACTACAAAGCCTATATAAAAGAATAACAATATACCAATCTCCAGCATAGTAATAGAAGAAATAGAAAACGAACCACAGCCACTACTGGAAGAAGTTATAAGAGCAATAAAGAAACTGTAGGAAGGAAACATCCCAGAAGATGACGAGGTTACCTCAGAGTTAATAAAGAACTCTGGAGAAATAGGGATACTCGTATATAACGGGACTTTGCACCATGATTTGGGAAGAGAAGCAATGACCTCAGGACTGACTGGATTTGGTATTAATCCTTATACCGAAAAAGGGATACACATTTTAGTGTTGTAACAACAAGACAATAGCACTGATCAGCCACAGTAGCAAAATCCTATTGAAAATCATTGCCAAAAGGTAGAAAACAACGTTGGACCAAGAAATCGCTGAAGAACAAGCAAGCTTTAGATCAGACAGAGGAACAAGAAATCAAATCCTTAACTTGAAATTAGTGATAGAAAAAACAGAGAGAGTAGCAAGAATACACCATTGTTTTATTGACTATTTACAGGCTTTTGATATGGTGTTGCATCATAGACAAGGGACAGACATAAAGAGGATTGGAACACTCATACACATCATCAACTTACTGATAGGAATATACAAGGATAAAAAACATGTAAACAATACTCTGGGATGAGAACTGATCATGGGCATGGTTGCTGGGGCTAGGAAAAGGGGAAGGCCGAGAACAAGGTACATGGACAACATCAAGAAAGCATCTGGGCTCTCCATAGTACAGGCATACAGAGCCGCGAAGGACCTGGTCAAGTGGAGAGCCATGACGAAGGAAACCATGGCAGCTCAAATATAAGTCTTTCGTACATAATGAGCATGATTTAATTGTGGCCGTTTAGTTTTCACTCATCAAATAGACGTGTTGCTGAACTAAAAACAATTGCGTTTATTGTATGTCTTTCTCTTTCACATGCCTTGTAAGTGTGTAAACAACCAAGCTTGCTTCATCTGTAGCAAAAGCACTTACACTGCACAAAGGAAAAGAAAGCCTAACATTGTCAAAAAAGGTTACTATCTTTATTCTGGGTGGGAAGTTGGTGACCAAGAAAAATGTTGAGATTCTCATGTATTCGTCAATGCTTTGCGACAATTTTTTAGCAGTTGTTGCAAAAACAAGAAACCACAGTGCCTATAAAAGAGCAATGCACATGCCGTTGATTTTTAGCCTGGACCGCAAAACGAAACAATCATTCAGAAAATTGTTATTTCTTTATTGTGCTGTCAGTTAGAAATAGACTGAAAGGAAAGCGGAAAATATGATTATTTTGATATTCGTCCTGTTGGACTGTATAACGATTTGTAAGATATTTATACTTTTTCCGAGGAAGTTCTCTTATCGGTACTACACTGGTAACTATTATGGCTTTGCAACCTAACTACTCACTTAGTGAAAAGTATTTTCATAATTTTTTTTACTCTGGGACATGTCATCCAACAAACTGGACTCAAATCAGCACCCACTCTAATCACCTCCTCTACTAAACGAGTTGAGTTACGGGCAATGTGTTCAATGACATAAATGTGGCAAACAAATCTTCTGTTTGACTGAGATGCTTTTTTCAAGGTTTTATTGTTGAAAAGTCCGATTCAATGCAAATTACTTTGCCCTTTATTCGTGAAAATGAATGATTATGGTTTGGATATGAAATCATTACATATCATATTTATCTCATATATTTTATGGTCTAAATCAAAATTATTTTTTTTTAGGTTTTAAAGTTATTTTTTCCCAGTAACTGGGGCTCCGACGGTGGGACTATGATTTGGAAGTGAGGAATTTCTTGGCTGGGTGTCCTCCTGACGCCAACCAATGGCTTTTTCTTTTGTGAATTTCCAAAGTCACCCGCTCGGAGGATCGAACCCGGAACTATTGGTTACGGTGCATTTACACTAACCATTAAGCCACCGCTCCTCAATGTTATAAATCACAATTAAAACGTTTAAAGTATATGCTCTGGTCCTCCTTCATCGATATTCTAAAAATTTGATATATTTTAATTGATTAATAGTTAGGATATCACTGTCAAATTTAAATCAAGTTAAATGGTCCAAATGTGATCTCTTCACTATCACTAAACGCTGAGATAAACTTAACAAATCTATTAGTATAGTTACCATAGACATCTGCAATAAATTCATTCCAAAAGCGACATGGGTAAATTTGCGTAACATACCTAGTAGTAGGGTCTTGGAAAGGACTGGTGAAATTGACTTGATGACTTAACTGTAACAAATGCTATATTTAAGAACTAGGCATGGACAGCTTAATTGAATAGGCAAACGTCCGTGGAAGCCATAAGCACTTGTTCCATCACAGTACAGTGCATTTTCCATACATTTTTTCATCGTTATTCTGTACTGGAATTTCTAATTTAATTATCTATTATCAAACCATGTCTATTATTCTCTAGCTGAGCAACTGCCTCCTGAGGAATAATTTCATACTCTATTTTTTTCTTGATTTTTCCCTAATTTTTCAAGTGGAAATTTAAAGCTTTTATTTTAGCTTTGTTTAAGGAATTAGAACTGTCTACTTTGCTTTTCATAAAGCGGATAAACTATGTTCTGAACACATCTTAATTCGTATCTAGGTGTTGGGTACTTTTTATTAACAGTTTCGCGAATTTTAATTAGTTGTCTTTTGGTTTTATTCAATTATACCTTGGTAAATTAATTCCATCATAACATACAAGACTTTATTTAATTCTGCTGTAACCCACAATTAAAAAAAAGATAGATTTGAGGTTGAGTTCTATTAAATAGTTGTAAAATGAATTTTTTAGAAGCTGTCGTCATTTCAAGACACAGATCATTATCTGTAGAATATTTGTGAAGAAGAGGTAATTTATTTTTTAAAACGTTTCAATAATTAAATTGGCTTTGATACGAATTATTTTAGCTCTTGTTGGATTTATTTTTAAATGACTAAGACATGCCTTTGTCTTCTGTAAATAAATTTAATATCTTCTTCTTCTTTTTCTTCTTCTTCTTCTTCTTCTCCTTTTGGCCTTTTCCCACGGTTCAGATCAGGTCGGCCGCTCGGCCCAGTCTCCTCCACTTTTCCCGTTCCTTGATGTCCTCCATCGTTGCCTAAAGGTCTTCCGTATTCCTCTTGATGACGTCCCTCCACTGTAGCTTCTGTATTCCTCTACTGCTCTTGCCTTCTACCCTGCTGGAAAATGTCTTCTTTACAGCTACCTCTCCCCTCATTTTCATGATATGGCCATACCACCTCAACCTAACTTCTCTTGCCTTATTATGTATGTTAGGGACCTTTGCAAACCTTTGAATATCTTCGTTTGTTTGCTGTTCTTGTAGACAGCCATCTATCATCCATCTTGGCATCTCCACCTCAATCGACATTAGTGCCAGCTCCTCCTCTCTAGTCCGTACAAGAGTACCGGCCTAATCACACACTTGTAAATCTTCACTTTCAGCGTAAGTGGCATCGCCCTGTCACACACTATTCCCCTTGTTTTCTTCCATTCCATCCATGCTTTTTTTTCTATTACTGATCACCCTAACCACATCCCCCTTCTTCCTCTCTGATGGAACCCAGGTAAAAAAACTGGTCTACCTACTACATTGGGCCTCCTCGTATGTTGACAGTGTTGATCTACGTTCCTCCTCCTTTGTTGGTAACTAACGTTTCTGTCTTCTTTGCATTCACTTTCAACCCTATTTTCTTCAAAGCTCTCTGCCACTCCCTCAATGGTCTCTACAGTTCAACTACACTTTCCACTGTAATCATCAGATCATCCCCAAAGAGCAGTTCCGTTGGTAGACCTTGTTTTGCTGCTGTGCTAATTGTGCCTATAACCATTGCAAACAGTAAAGGGCTTAGTGCTTTGCCCTGATGCAGCCAGACTTAAATTTGGAACTGGTGGGTTTTGCCTATGCTGGTCCTTACAACGGTCCTGTTCTTGCTATTTCTTGCTTTTCACAACCCAATCCAACTTTTCCGGCACTTCTCGTTTTCGTAGACACCCGTAAAGAACTTCTCTGGGGATCATGTCGTACGTTTTTTCCAAGTCCACAAAGCCTATAAACATTTTTTCATTCACTTCAAGCTTCTCTTGGCGTTGTTGCAGGATAAAACTTGCATCCGTGGTACTTTTTCCTGTCATAAAACCAAACTACATGTTGTTTATCTCAATCAAGTCTCTTAGTACACCTTCATTGCATCCTTTACTAGCTTGATTTCTCGATAGTTGCCACACTGCATTATGCCCCCTTTCTGCTTGTAGAGTGGCACTAAAATATTCTTGTGACAGTCGTCTAGTATTTCCTCTTCACCCCAAGCTTTCTTGATGATCTCAGTGACCTACTCTGTTCCTTCCGATTTCTAGGCTCTGATTATTTCGCTGGTTATATCGGATAGTCCCGGTGATCTTCCCTTCGTCATTTTTCCCAGTGCCACTTACACCTTCTCTACCGTGATTGGTCTCTCTGAGCCTTCAACTGGTTCCACTCTCCAAATCCTCTCGCGCAATCTCCGGTTTCAATAACTGCTGGAAGTAGTTCATCCACGTTTGCTTGATTTCCGTCTCCCCTGTCATTATATTATCATCTTCGTCTTTCAAAATGGTAAAATCTCCAATATCCTCGTGTGACATTTCAAGTAATTTGGGTATTCGGAATACTTTCTGTTAGCCTTCCTTGCTCTCCAATTCATCATACAATCTCTTGCAGCTTTTTTTCCTTTGCTAATGCAACAGCCTTCTTTGCCTTTCTTTTGCACTGCCAACATTCTTCCAGGTCTTAATCTGCTTTTTTCCTAATCCCTGGCGTTTTCTTTTCCTTGTCCACCTTACATCCATCAGCAAACGTCTGTGTTGTTAGACTACATATTTACCTCAGATTACCTTGTAATGTATGATCATTCGTCCGTATCTCTTCTGGATCAGCTGGTATTCTACCTGACTTTTTTTGTTTCCATGCTAGCATGTTACTTTATGGTCTTTCCTTTTCTCAAAAATTGTGTTAACAATAATCATGTCCAATGCTTCCGCCATGCTCAGGATTGGTACACCTTCATTTCGGTCATCAAAGCCTTTTCCGCTATGATAACATCCAAACCCATGGCTGGTTTCATCCACATGTCCATTTACGTCCTCCCCAATGACTACTTTCTCGATGATGGTACCTCGCGTATAACATTCTCTAGCTCTGTGAAGAATTTGTACTTTTCTTCATCAGTACAACAAATTTGTACAGCGTAGGCAGATTTCACGTTGAGGAGCCAGTCCTTTGCTGATATCTTCCCACTCTGCCATTGGTCCGTTGGAATCGAACCACATTTTTCTTTCGCATTTCATTTAGAATAAACCTCACACCATCGCTCCTTTTCTCAGTTCCATTATATATGCTTTTAGATCCTACTCCCAGTCCCTTTGATCTGTCCCTTTTCCACTTTGTTTCTTGCACGCATGACATGTCAATCTTCCTTGCTTTCATCACTTCCACTAGTTTTCTTTCTATTTCCGTTATTGACTCCACGTTCTATGTCTCAATCCTCATTCTCAAAGTATACCTTGACTTTTTTAACCGCAAGCGGGCTTATTGAGATACCCCTTGCTTACTTCTTACTACTCCAGAGGAAAAGATGTTGCGCGCCAATTACGGGGGATGCCTCAGCTTCATTCCAAATTGACTGGCTGAGATTCATCCCCTTTTAAATAGCCAGTGGATTTTACACGCTGCTGACTGGGCCTGACAGCAACACCTTTTTAAGGAGTGTATGGACTCTGGCAGTGGTAAGACAATTCCTTGGTTAGACATAGTACTAGCTCTTGTGTGTGCTACGAGACTGATCACTGATGCTTGGTACGCATTTCTCCACTCATCGCCCTTGCCCCTTCCGTAACATCGTCGTACACTGAGGGACGAGCTACCCTGTCAGCAACCCAAATGGTATTGCCTACCCTCACCGATTTTAGCTCGCCAGTCGAGTTGGTTTACCAAGGTGTGTCCGTTGCCGTGTACAAGCAACTACTTAAAGCCCTCGGTGAAAGTTGAGAGGCATTTGGAGACCAGTGGGTCTATCTATCCTTTTAGTAAAATGTGGTTGCTGGTTGCCATTGGGAGGTGCTCCACCTGATCTCCCCATACACCCAAAATACAGTTCGTATCTATAGTTCAATATCTTATGATATTCTGATTTACAAAAATAATCATGTGAAATCGAGGGGCCGTGTTTTAGTTGGATCATAGCATTCTTTATTACATGAATTTTTTTTCCTGAAATTCTTTAAGGTGCTACTTTATACTTTTGTGATATGACTTTACGATATTAACGTTATCATAAACATATTCGCCATCATCATCATCACCATCCATTCACGGCATTGCAGATAGATAACCTTAACAAAACCCTCCATTCATTTCTTTTACTTTCTGTTGTCATCTGGTTTATTACTCCTTGTATTTAAATACACCTAAATTTCGGTTTCCCCTTCTTTTTTTCTTACTTTATTGTTTTTACGGGAATTTCTATATTTAGGAATTGTGATAACAAATGATGACTGAGAATGTGTTACTGACCATTAAGTGGTAAAGGCAACGACAAAGAATAACGATGCTGACATGGCTACATTTGTAACACATATATAAAAGTGAACTCTAACAAAGTGACTGTTATTTGCAACAACTACAAAGAAATTCCATCGCAATCCACCGTTACAGATTGTTGATCTATTTCGTGGGTAAACTGAGCAAGTTAAGAAAGTGACACAAAATAGACACCAGTTTCCTGAGCTGTTCCCAAAACAAACCAATTCGGCTTTATAACGTTTAAAAAACCTATTTGGAGGATTTTACAGATACAGCTTATCGATTTTGTCGTGTTATTTCCATGCGGGATATCCATTCCCATTTCGATTTTTGTATTGTTTCTAATATGTTCATAAGTCTTTTATGTTCTCAATTTTATCTAAATGTTCATCGTTGTTATCTTCACCAATTATCTTTTATGCTTCTATGTGCTACTGCGACTTTGTGCCATTACTTTATCTTCAATGTTCAAGAGTTTGCCTATAAGTCGTTGCTGGTAATACCCTGCATTTATGATAACGTAGTTACTTAAAATATCAACCTAAACGATTTTAAAAATTGTGCTGCAAAAGAATCACCTTCATTACTTTAAGATCGGAAGTGAAGTGCTTACCTGTTTTACACCCACCTTTTGAATTTAAACCAGTTGGTGCTTGCTCACTGTACCGCGTTTCAATTTTGAGACCTTCATTTAAAAGAGTTCTTTCTGGTTTTGTACATGTTGCGGCCTGTGATAACTTTTGTTGGTTCGACATGTCCGGACAATGACGTCATACACTTTTGATATGTACAGTATACGTTTACTGACATCCTCAAATATACTAAGGAATTTTTAATAATTTCCAGGTACATTACAAAGACGATTGTTTATTTGGAGGCCCAAACGCTTAAAACATGTTCAATTAGTATCAGCTTGTCTGCTACGATTTAAGAAGATCAGGTTGTATTGAGAAGAAAAGTACATGAGATGATTCATTCTTCTATTTTTCAGCAATGCAGATTTATTTATATAATATTGTTAAAAATTTCAAGTTCTGCATGAAATTTGCAGTGTATTTAAAACTCTAAGAATCATAACAAATTGCATGAGACAAGGGGTTTTATCTTGAATATCTTTGTGCAGCTTTTCTTTTTGTACAAACATACCTTCTAATAATTGGTTTTAAATATCATCGGTTTTTGCGTTTAAAATCTGTAGAATTCTAAAGAAGATCCACAAGTTGGCTATCTAAACGTTATATTAATCCAATAAGCCCTAAAACAACGTGTTCAGGAGAGGTCTTCCTTTCTCATGCCCTCAGAGGAGAAAATTATGAGTCCCACGGAATTTGATGCAATTTCTCAGTTCACAAAAAGCATGCGGATCTATACCCACTTCGTTATTCAGTCGGTCGCTCAACTTTTATTCAGGAAGAAACCTATACTAGATTTTCCAAATCTCTGGGGTCACGGTTGCTTATTTGCATAAATTGATAATGCTTTGTGCTTAGAGATACGCTCAGATAACTGTGCTAAATATGTCATTCCAATTTTAGTCCAGTTGCACTCGTTTACTTACGATTCAAGGAAAACAAAATATAGTCTTTTCACTCACACTGATTTTTAAATGACCCCCCATACGTAAAAAAAGTTCAAATTTGCTTGTTTGAATGCTTTTTCCACTCGATTATCAGGACGTCATCTATTGATATGTCAATCTGCTTTGTTGGAGAAGGAAACAGAGATGATGAGGGTGTGATGGGAAGGTATGGATATGACACGAGAAAAGAAGAAGGACAAGAGATTATCGATTTTGCAAAGAGAGCAGATATGGCAGTGTTAAACACGTACTTCAAAAAGGACCAGAGAGTGACCTATAAAAAGGGGTAAGAGGAACGCAAGTTGAATACATAGTCTGAAGAAGTTAGGGATTACAAAGCCCTGGGAGGAGATTGCGTAGCTGCTCAGCACAACGTAGCAGTATGCACGCTCAACATCACAGTCAAGAAATCAGGCAAGAGAAGAGTAGAACAAAGAGTGAAGTGGTGTAGGCTGCAAGATGATGAATGCAGGAGAGACTTCAACCGCGAGCTTCTGGAAGTGCTGAGCTCAGAAACAGATGTACATGAAAACTGGTCAAACATTACAGAGAAGATATGAGAAACAGCCACGACAGTCCTGGGAGTGGCCAGAGGTGGACGAAAGCAGGATATAGAGACGTGGTGGTGGAATGATGCTGTGCAGCAAAGCATCAAAAAGAAGAAGGATTCCAATAAAAGATATTATCATTCAAGCAGTGAGGAATAAAAAAGTATTTACGAAGAAAGCCGGAGGGAAGCTAAACGAGAGGTAGTTAAGGCCAAAGAAGAAACATACAGTGATCTTCACCACAGGATAAACACAAAGGAAGGTGAAAAGGACTGGTGCAGGATAGCGAAGCAAAATGACAGAGCATCAAAGGACATTTAACATGTTGTTTGCAGATGGCCTTGTGCTGTGCAGTGAAACAAGAAATGGTGCAGAAAATGGTGCAAAAAAACCCTGAAAAATGGTCCGAAGACCTGGATAAGAGAGGAATGAGAGTGAACAAAGCGAAAACAAAATTCCTGGTCTTAAACGGGAGAGACGAGGATTAAATTCGAATGCAAGGAATGGAAGTAAAAAGAGTTGACGGCTTCAAATACCTAGGAACCACCGTGCAGAGTGATGAAGACTGCAACAGAAAGGTGAGAAAGCGAGTGGAGGCTAGATTGTAATGGATGGAGACGATTAAAGGGAGTGCTATGCGACAGAATACTATCTCCTGAAGTAAAAGGAAAAGCTTACAAGACAGAAGTATGACCAGCATTATTGTATGGGCTTGAGACAGTGGCAACAAACCAAAAGCAGGAAAAATGAACTAGAAATTGCAGAACGTCGGATGCTCCAGTGGTCAGTCGTGGTTACGCGGCTATACAGGATTGGGAATAAATATAAAAGGGGTACAGCTCATGTTAGGAGATTGAAGGATAAGCAAAAAGAAGCAAGGTTCAGATGGTTTGGACATGTGACTAGGAGAGAGGAAGAATATGTTGGTAAGAGAATGTCGGATATGCATGTGCCAGGAAGATGAAAACGAGGAAGACCAAAGAGGAGATACATGAATGTGATAACAGAGGACATGAGAGTAGCAGGAGTACAAAAGAAGGAGGCAGAAGACCGTCGAAAATGGAGAAGACTGGTCCACTGTGGCGACCGAAAGTCAAAGAAGAAGAAAAGGTATGCCAACCTGTTTAACTTTAATGCTTTTGGCTTATTAATTTGCCTATGTATCCTTCAGTTAATTTCTTCATATTTTCCAAACTTCTGTAAAAAATTGCACTTCCAAAGACCCGTTGTTCGTGATATTGATTTAAATATTGCTGAAGCTGATGCAGAAGGCATAATTCGTGTAATGGGTGAGTTTAAAACAGAACTTACCGCTATTATAGATCTTTTGGCTATTTTTGAACCAGATTATTTTGGGTTCGTATTAAATACTTCCTAATCATTTTGATATTGCGAAACTTACAGTGCAGGATAGTGTCTGATTTTACAACCGACTTTGAATGCTATAAATCGAGCTTAGTATTTTCTTACTTTTATTTAATTACAGAATTTATAATTTGTCTAACAGCATGAGTAGTTATCAGAAAAATGTTTTTGAAAAAAAAGCGTGTACAGGGTTTTTATCATAAATCAATTTTTAAAGTGAATTTTTCAAATATTTGAAATTTTTTCTACTGTGGTGACTTCCTGATTGCATGTACATGTTGAATCTACTGTGATTGTCTTCAGCTCTAAATTGCACATATTATTAGCATTTTGCACTCTTTAAATTTGTGTTACTTCTGCGGGGTTTTTGCTGGTTGGTGTCTTTGCATGATTGCTAATAGTTTTTCAGCTATACGGCTCAATGATTCACTACATTGGCCTGCGTTTTAAATTTTTTTAAAGATCGATGCTTTTTCAACTGATTTGTGTATTTTTTAGTGCCCTGAATCAAAACATACCATCCATTTTCTTTGGTCAGATCAAGTCTTAGAGATATGATCAGTGCATATTTTGACCCTTGAACAGTACTCAGTTAAAAAAAACAAGGCTGCAACTGGCCCAATCTTGGTTTTTAGATAGGAAATGAAACTCAATTTGAATCCGAGACTGCACTTATCTTTAACTTTAGGAAATTGAAACTGGAACATTTTCTGTTTATAACTGGATTGTCAATTATTGTTTAGCAGGGCAAAACGCTGAATGTGACTTGAAATTGCAAGGAACAGTTGCAGTGTTTCTATTTAGTATTTTATATCAAAAGAGAATGGATGGGAAGTGTACAAATCATCCTCACATGTTCTATTATTTATGTGGTAAAGTGATTCTTCCTGGTCGCCTTGTAAAAATAACTGCTTTTGTGAAGAAGGCATATCATCTTTATTTTGGAGGCAAGCTTGGAGACCAGGACCAGCCATTTGCATCCCATGTTAGCTGCAAAACATGTGTTGAGAACTTGCGTGATTGGAGAAAATAACATAAGGAAAATCCCATCCGTATGCCGTTTGCTGCTCCTATGGTGTGGAGAGAGGGTAAAGACCAAAGGACAGACTTACTTTTGCATGACTAATCTTGAAGAAATCAATCGCAAGAACAAGCGTTGTGTTCAGTATCCTGATGTTCCGTCTACCATAAGACCAGTCCCTCATGGTCTAGACCTACCTGTTCTCGAGCCAAATTTTGCAATGGAATCTATCCCTGAATCTGAATCTGAATCTGATAACACATATGGCAGAACAGAGGGTGAATAATACATACCAAAAGAGAATGATCGGCCAGTGTCTCTAACACAAGCAGATCTCAATGACTTGACACGAGACCTAAATCTCTCTAACGAATCATTACCGCTTCTTGGTTCTCGTCTTCTTGATAACAATTTGTTGGCACCTTGAACAACATTCTGCTGGTATCGAGAGCGTGAAAGAAAATTTAGACAGTTCTTCACAACCTAAAAAGACTCCTCAATGGTTTACTGCAACAACATTGCTGATTTGATAAAATCAATGGGATGAACTATGTTGCTACGGAAGGAAGACTTTTTATTGTTTTGTCCAGCAGAAGTCTCAAGGTAGTTCTCGTTCATAATGGAAATAAATACTCTTCGATTACAATTGGTCATCCTGTAATTGAAAGAAACCCATGAAAACATAGATAAGTTGCTTTCTGCTTCGAACTACCATGCCTTGATTAGTTGATCTGTGGCGATCTTAAGATTGTTAGATTGCTTTTAGGGCTACAGGGTGGGTACACAAAGGAACTCTTCCCTACAAGGTGTTTCTCAAAGAGCGGTTACTCATAAACGTGGACCCGTTAATAGACTTACATGAAAATAATTAATTGATTTCAACTGTAGGGTCACCTCCTATTTCCTGCTTAAGGTTTTTATTTTTCTGTCCATCACCTCTCTTTCCTTAACAGTTCTATACATTCAGTGGATTTATACCTTGCCTAACCATTATAGGAAAAGAATGTTCAGTCACAATTTTAAATAGAAGTTTTGCAAATCAGCAGCAAAAACATTGTGGTACCTTGTCATGGAAATCTGAGAAGCGTTTATCAGTCTCACTAATGACCCTAGCCTATAGACAGCTCTTTTATAGAAAATGCATTATTTTTCTCTAATATATACCACCTAGTATGTTTCAAAGCAAAAATAAATTAATTCTTTGACACCCTAAGCTATGATAATTCCGGTTCATTCGAACTTTTTATTTCGTATTTATTGGTTCAATAAGCAAAACCCTGTTTGTCACTCCGCATAAAAGGGTTGACTTGTGTTTTATTTGCTTTTGATTTGCTAGCAAAAGGCTAACCAAACATACATACTTATACTTGTGCTCATCATATCTTTTGTACCATGAGTTTTCAATAGCGGTCCTTCAGAGTCCTCAGTTCTGGAGCGTTCTATCGTGCTATTTCAAGATGTAACGCATCTTGTTTATTTCTGCCCCCTGTACAAAAGATTTATCTGGTTTTCAGACGTATGGTCAGATGATACCCAGGATTTCTAGTGGATGTTGTTGTGTAGGGCGATACTCCCTCCAATAATAAAGTTGTTCAAGGTGCACATATCTGCAATCCTTTTTTCTTAGTTTTGAATGATGTTGTGGCATTTCTCGAGCCATGCACTTTCCACCCTACCAGCCCAATTTTGTCTGTTGTTTACAGTAGCAGAGCTACTTACTTGCTGACTATGAAAGGCATTTTCCTCTCGTTAAACTGAGTACAAAAGCAGTTGTCTTGTCATCAATCTTCGCGGTCCTGACATTGACCGTCTGATCTCACTAATACCAAGTAGTATTAGGTTTTATTTCTCCATTCCAACTGCAATCAGAGAATGTTTTAAGTCTCATATGTAGTCTTTACGCTCAGTGCTCCAAGGTTAGTAATATTTGTAGCTTTCAGGATCTGAGGTTTTTACCATATCAAGTCAATTGCCTTTGAGATAAAGATCTTTTCTTCTCCAACGTTAGAATTTGTTGTTCTTGTATTAACGCTTCTGTACCAAATAGGGCTTTATGGAGTTAAGAAGTTTTCCCCATGCCTAGCCTTCCACCTTTTTCATCTGAGCTTTAAACTGGCAATGGCCAAGTTTTTCCAAATTATTGATATACAAATAAACTACTAGATATTACTAGGGTCGCTTTTGATGGAAGGAATGTGCATTTAAAACTATATTTTGTCCAAATTGTGATACTTAATTCTTATTTAAAATTTATATGACCATCACGATGTTCCATGTCTTAATTAAATCCGTCACACTGTCATAGTTTGTCAATTAATTTTTTGTGTTGACTGATCTGTAGTGAAATGAATAAATCTTTTCCTGTCTACTGCTTGGTTTATTTCTAACTTTGTACTGCTGTCCTCGTGTTTCTTCTGTATTCATCTTTATTTTACTTTGGACAGATTATAGTCATACTTTCCTAACTTGTAGATCTTAATCATATCTCCTCTAAAATTTCTATACTCTACTTTGGTAAATTTCTTAAGTCTAACTGTATGGTGTCTGTCATTGAAGCCCGGAATATTTTTCTTGGTTCCCCGTTTTTTATTGGACAATTGTGTCTTTAAACCTGTATGATATGGAGCTCTCTTTTGTTATTCGAACCTTTTCACGTCGAAATATTCATATGTTTTCCTTATAAACCCCATTAATGGATTTACTCTGTTCACTATATGAGCTTTAAAAATCACTTTCTCATCAATTGTAACTCCTATGTCTTTTTCTTGTAACCTCTGTCTGAGTTGCTTCTTGTCTGATCCCATTGTATAATTTTATTCTGAAACATGAGTTACCTGTCCGCAAATACCATAACTTATTTGGGTGAAAGCTAAGAAGAAATTTGCTGGTCCATTCATTATCCTGTTGAGGTCTTCTTGTAACTTCCCACAGTCGTCTGTCAATAAAAGGTACAGTAAAATGTTTGATGCAAAATTGAAAAGAATAAAACGCTAATGACTTCCAGACCACTGAAGGAACTCTCTGTCTGTTGTGCTTTACATCACGTATTGTGATTTTGCTCTTCTCATAGCTATGGTAATATCATAAATGTGAGAGTAAAGACTGAAAAAGGCAGGACAGATTTCCCCCCATGTGGATTCGACACTTCCACAACCGACAAAAAACTGTGAAATAAAGGAACTGAAGGAATCAACAAGGCTTATTAATTAATATATATATATATATATATATATATATATATATGCGTATGCTCAACAAAAAAAATCCTAAATATCTAAGACATTATCATTGAGCCACAAACGGAAGTCCTCATCAACATTTTTGATATCACCTCGAATACCTATCAGTTGGCAAATCAATACGTGTTGATGGGATTGAATTTCACCACAACGACAAAATGGATTGTCCATTAGACCAATTCTATGCATGAAGTCGGCATATCGTCCATATCCAGATCGCAATCGATTTAAGAGCACCCACTGTTCACGCTTCAGGTCATGTCCTGGAGGTTTCACCGTAGGTTCAGGAATAAATTTGGAAAGCTGGTTGTCTGTATTACTCCATCGCTGTTTCCACACATCAGCAGCCCAAGATTTGACAGATTCTGTATCGTTTATGGTGGAAGCTAAAAGGTGCATGCCATTCGAAAGTGGAACTCTGCTCTTCAACCTATTGTCTGTAAGTGGATATGCAACCAATTTTTCAAGAATAGCACACGATTATATAAATTCAATATATTTTTAGCTCTTCTTAAGTCGGCAGGTTCAATACCACAAANTCAGCACCCCACCGATTGCCAGCAATACGCCTTAGTAGGTTATATCGCTTGGTAACTTTAGAAGGGACTTCAGTCAAATGATGTTTGTATGAGAGAGAGTACGGTCTAGTGTGGGACCAAGGTACTTGGGAGTTTTCTCGAAAGGTAACCTCATACTAGATATTGAGACATTGAGTTCATAATCAGGGCTTCGATTAGCAAGATGAAACACGCTGGAAACAGTTTTGGTGATATTCAGTTTGAGTCTCCAATTTTTGAAGTATTTGCTGATGATATCCATATCTCGTGATAATGTTCTTTCAATTACATCAAACTTCTTATGACAAGTCTTAAAGGCTATATCGTCAGCATATATGTATTTTTTTTTTATAGTTGTGGGTATACCATGTGTGTACAGGTTGAAAAGAAGTGGAGATTGACTGAACCTTGTGGTACACCATTACTTAGGGTTCGGCACCGTGATTTCTTTGCACCCACATGTACATGAAACCGCCGCTGTGATATCATGGTCATAATGACACGAATCATTTCCTTGCATGGTATTATTCACAACAATTTCAGTGTAAGCCCACGGTGTCACACAGTGTCATAGGATGCAGAAAGGTCAACAAATACAACTCCTGCCTTAAGTTTCTTGTCCAAAGTATATTCAATATCCTCTGTAAGTAATACAACTTGATCCTGGAAAGATCGACCTGGCAAGAAACCTGCTTGTTCTTTGGGTAAGATCGTTTCACTGATTGGTTGTATACGATTGTAAAGTAATTTTTCGTAAAGCTCAGAGAGAACACAAAGCAGACTTACTGGTCTGTAACTACTAGCAGCATTTGGTGGTTTCTTGGGTTTAAACACAGCAACTACTTTTGCAAGTTTCCATATTTTGGGTACTTTGTTTGAATGCAGACAGACATTGAAGAAAGATTGTAGCCATTGAATGCAGTTCTCATGGATACGAAGAAAGAACTCAGGGTGTAGGCTGTCTGCGCCAGGGGCTTTACCGGCTTTCAGTGATTTAACGACATATTATTTCATCATCTAAAAACTCAACACAAAGGGTTTGATCTACTGATGGGGAATTCCATTCTACTTTCAATTGTCCATTTACTTCTCTTGTAAATTGGCGATTAGGGTTTTTGTACTTCCCATTGCTTAGAAGAAATGAAGCAATTGCATTTGGATTAATCAAACTCGGATTAGGGGTGACGTTTTTTGGCCAGTGAGTTTGTTAATAGTTGACCATGCTTTTCGACTGGATCGTTTCATATTGATGCCCTCAACAGTGGCAGTCCATTGTTCTTTCCGTTTAGAATTAAGATGATCGATAAGACGGTAAGCTGAAGACAACTTTTCCTCAAGAGACTGAGCTTTTTCATGCTGAAAAGCAAGTTCATTGCATTTGGTATCCCATTTAGGAATGTAGTTCTTTCGAAAACCTCTTGGAATTGTATCTTTAGCTATTTTCAAGAGTTTCTTCTGGAATGCTGTGTAACACAAATTTAAATCAGATTCTAAAGATGGAAGATCGTCACACATATTTCTAGTTGCATTCTTAAATCTATCCCAGTCGGCTTTGTTGAAATTCCATCTAGGTAGTGACGATGTTGGTGTGTATTCGATCAAGGCTGGGTGATGGATGATTGTAGGTCGATGCTGAGATTTTGGAAAGTTACCCAAAACAGTGTGTACAGGATGAGGCAGAGAGCTGTTGACATCATGTGTGAAGAAAGTAATATCTGGATTCGTGTAAGTGTCCCATGCACCAGAATGAAACGTCTTTGGTTGATTATGATCGAAAAGCAACTTAATATCGAATGTGCTGGACCAATTATAAAGAGCATCCCCATCCGGATTATTTCTAGAATAGCCCCAAGTTGTATGATGACAGTTGAAATCACCGGAGTATATTGCTGGGTGATCATAATGGGGTGGTGGTTCAAACGGAGAATTAGGTGGTTTGTAGTAGTTTGTTATTGTAATTTCTCCATTGATCGAGATGGTTAGCCATTCAACTGCACAATCAACATTACTGCGGCCAATTTCAACAGAAGGAAGGTCGTTACGTACAAGAGTGGCAATACCATGCTTAGAGTGTTTGATTGAACCAATGAGAGAAAGACCATATATCTTGATTTTGTCGTCATTGGTGGCATGTGTTTCTTGCAATAGAATAACGGAAATTAAATTGTCCATGGCGATTTTTTGAATGACTTCACATTGTCTAGTTTGTCTCTGTTGTTCAGGTATTGGCATTAGTTTCCCAAAGTTAGATTGGTACTTGCAGGCTGGACCACGAGGAGATTGGCAATATCCAGCACGGTTTATTAAAACAGATGGCTGTGAGAACCTCATTCCTGTGATCGAGGCTGCTGCCTTTGAATTTCAAATGGGAAGTTGTGTGACTCGGCTCAATGCATGTGAAAAATAGCTGGGTTAGTGGAAGGTCTCTTTCGTCCATTAAGGGTAACAGTTTCACATTCTTCCCCGAAAATGAAGTGTGAATATAACTGTGGGCCCACCATCTGCTTTCACACAGTTTACCATTTGGCCACCTTTGACGTTCCTCTTTCTCACTTGGCAGTCTGAAAGCGTATTCTTTATCATCCTTGTATTCATTTTACTTAATATTTAGTAAACAATTGTAGTGCACATCACAGGGTTCTTGTATTATACATTTCTTTGTTATTTTGAAGGCCCTTTCAAATTGGACCCAAAATCACGCGGGTTACAAAGAACAATCATGAAACAAAGGCAAGCTCAAATCAATTTTTTTCGTATGAGCAGGCGAAACATTAGATCATGAAAACGAGATTGTAATACTGCAATATCCACAATATTTGGCCTCGATCACAACAATAATGGCACAAATCGGTGTTGTCTTGTCTGATGTTGGGTAGCATAATAACGTAGTCTCTCAGATCAAATTATTGAAATAGCTAGTATCCAAAGGAAAAGGAACCTTTAGTGATAAAGAACAGAGTAAATAAACGTTCATATCGTCAAGAAGGTTTCTGAGATTGAGAATTTGGCCCAACACTTACAGTGGTCGAGCAGTGACACTCCCCAAAAGGAGAAAGGTTTATGTTTTGTGTACTTATCCAGAATAAGTTAAGTTACCTTGAAGATGGCGACAGATCTAACTTCCAAGTACCAGAAACTGGGTCAAGAGTATCAAAAGGTAAGACTTCTTTTGGTGATCGTTTTGTTACCACTGAGCAACAACAACAGCAATGCAGCTCAGTGCAAAGCTAAATGCAGTCGAACGATGACTGTGGTGCTGTTGGCTCAATGTGATATAGTAGACCTTAAGGATTGGATCGAACTTTAAACCGAGTTAGATAATCGTGATCTGTATCATTTCTATTTGACTAATTATTGTGATTAAGAAAAGTGGCAAGATAAGTAAAGCGGGTTTGCTGGAGGTGCTTTGAGACTTGTACTGTGATTTTGAATTCCAAGACAAATGATAACATGAGATGGGTGTTACAGACATTGACTCGCAATGCCACAACGAGAAAACTACTTATGTGTGGCTGACGGCGTCAGCACAATTATAGTGTTTTGTGTTGACGAAGCCAGTTGTTCTTGTATGATCATACTTCACATTTGTGTTTTAATGTTGGAAATGATTACGTATGTTAGTCATTACCAATGGAAAAGCATCTTGATCGGGTCACATTATTTTCTCAAGATAACAACTATTACAACAAACAAAAACAGTGATTTTTACACAGTCATGTATTTGTAAAAAAACAGCAATCCAGATTGTGACTGTAAGTTACATTTTATCCTTGACCTGGCATCAGCCAAAGCTTCTTTTAATTGTTAGAAAGATACTCCTGAGTATTTAAGAAACAGATCAAGAGGAAAGCATAAAGTCTGTAAACAATAAAGTTTGTTTCAATTTGAACTGTATAAAAATCACTTGGTGTTTGGAAATATCCTTCAAGGTCCTTTAATTGCATAAGAAATGAAGTGGGGAGCATTTCAACAGGTGGAGTTCTAGTTTTTGCTCCATAAAACAAATGCAGATCTTATTTACACTATGAGGATTTTCCCTTATTTAATACAACTACATTGATCACTGTTAGAGCTTAACCTATGAAGCACTTCAATAAAGCCTGGCTGGGAGTAGCACTAGAAACTAGACCTCCCATAATGTTTAGGCACATTGTGCTCAAATAGTGAGTGAAAATCATCAGTAATTTGATTATGTCATTTACTGTTGTTAGGTTTTCTCCATCTAATTTGTAAAGGTACTACATAAGGCAGAACATGAAATTTCTACACTAGTGTTGGTTTAAGCCAACATGTGGTTAGATAATATGAGATGTTAATAATGGGTTCATCTTTGCATGAGCAGGTCTTCTAAAGGATGGATTTGCTTTCAAATCCATTATTTTGTCATAGTGTGATGCTAAATTAAATGGATTTGATAGTCATTGTTTACACCATTAAAGCTTTAAAACTGAGCAGCTGTCCAAAAGTCATCTACATAAAAAATGGTGTGTACCTTCATTTGCCAGTTGATCATTGGTTTCTATATCAAAAAGTACTAGTGCAAGCTCAATTTTCTAGGGTAGACCATTTTTGGAGTGTTTCCATCTACCTTTCTTTCTTCCAGCTTCAGCAAAAAAGTATCATTTCAGGCATATTTTCAATCAATTATGTTTACTGTATATTGTGTCATGCCCTGGCTTATGTTAAGGCAGCATCTGTGACTTTCTGTGTTTAAGGCTGTTTTATGCAACTGCATGGCTTGGACTAGCAAATTTTCTTGTTTTCACATCCTGAAATAACTGTTTGCCAACCCAGTTTGCTGTTAACTTGTGTTACTGTGTTGCATTAGGTTAGGTTCTTGCTGTTTATAGATGTATCAGTTGTTTCTGTTTTTAACTAGCAGAACATACACCATCATCAATTGAAGGAATGCAACTCTGGTATTTTACAGTGTTTCCCTGATAATACTGGTATATATTCTCTACAACTCAGGTTACTGTGTTGTCTTGCCCAGGTTTTTTAACAGTATCAGGAAATGAATCACGGCTGCTTGGAATTTGAATAATGTGCTTAATTTTATACTCTAGTTCGAAACTAAATTATTCTAAAATGCATGATCATATTAAAGCAAAAAGCATAAGTTCAGAATAATGTTTACTAATTAATTACATTGTAATACTATATATATATATATATAATATCTAGCTCATTTCTTTCTACCAATATTCCTCTTATCTCTTTTGGATTTCAAATTTTTGATGTCATAATTTTCTCATATTGTCTCATTGTTGTCCAATTGGTGTTTTTTGTATAAACCATTTGTGTTTTGTGTTACTGTGGAGCAAATAAGATCCTGCTACTTGGAGTTTACTACTTATACTATGTATATATACTATATACACAATATATATAGCATTATGTTACCTACAGTTCAAAAGAGCTTTTAAATTGGGCCATGTTTCCCATTCTATTTCTGATAGGTCAGAGCCCAAGTTGCAGTTTTAAAAAAGGCAGTCATTGATGAACAAGGATCAAATAGAAATTATCAGGTAATTAAATTAAATATACATTGGCAATTAGTAAAATATAAATGATGTTTAGTTTTGTTTTATTGAGAGCTATTATAATAATTGCACAGTTAATGTGATTTAAAAAAAGAATCCTTCAAGGTGGGTAGAACCTTTTGCCTTGTTTGGCAGTCTACCTAGGCGAGGGACCACTCTGATTTTCATCAGGTCAAGTTTATGGCTGAGTCATGGGCAGCAGCATGATGACAGCACATTTTGGTGGACAGATGGATCTCCATTAATCAATGACCAGAATCAAATGCAACTTGCCTGCAACTAAAACCCATTTGTTGGCATTCCTGGTATCTGGGAAAATTGCTTCATCTGGCAGGATAGGGAAAAGGTCTGTGGCAATCCTATGCTTCCCTTCAGGCTACACCTGTTATCAGCAGTTCTAAATCCATGTATCCACAGTTGTTACAGCTGGTTACTTGCCCTGAAATGTAACCACCAAACCAATTGATGATTTAAATGAATATGTTGGTTAATGTATATGGAGATATGGCTCCTGCATCCAGGGCAATCATTGCACCACATGATGTTAGTGACAGGTCAGTATTGCCAAATGGATGACTGTCATTATTTAAGCTGCAGCGGCATTTAGACTGGCTAATTGGAATGTTAGCACAACCTTAAATCATTTGATTTTGCTGGCTGATGAGCTTCTTAGGTGTAATATTGATCTAGCCACTATAACTGAAGCATGAATTCCTGGAAACAGAGAAATGTTTATTGATGCATCAGTACTTAATTTTGTGTCTCACTCTGATAGAATTAGTTTGGTGGAATTTAAAGGCACTGTCAATCTCTTGCTTGTCACTGATTATCCTCCAACTAATGAACATAGATTTGAATCTAAGAACACCTTTAATAATGACTTACAAATGCTCTTATCCAAAGTACCTAAAAAGAATGCACTGATTCTAGCTGGTGATATGATTACAGAGATTAGAACTGATCATTTGGCATGGTCTAATGTCATTGGATCTTTTTGGACAGGTTTAGTCAATGACAACAGTGTAGAATTTTTTATTTTTGCAGCAAACAAAAATCTGTTGGTGGCAAACTCTTGGTTCAGGCATAGGACAATGCACAAGGTCACTTGGTTTTCAAATGATAGTAAAACACATGAAGAAATTGAAAAAAAATCATCCTTGACTGGGTGATGTTGAAGGCTATCAGAGGATGTAATTAATTACTTTGTGATGACAACTTGTTTGTAAGTGATCTTGGCTATGTGGAGGACCTTGTCTATTTAGGTGAAAACAAACAGGACATACAGAGTTTCCCTAATAATCTTTAAAATTCTGAACTTTATGGACTCAGAGGAAGCCATAGATATAAGAGCTTTATCATGTCATGAGTCTTAAGCTTTTTCCGAGCTACATTTTCAGAGATACTTCTCCCATTGTCAGACTACTGAAATGATTAGATACGGCTATTTTATACTTTGGTAGTGTGGATGTGGGTGTAGACAGGGCTGGAGTTGTTTCGGGAAGTGATGCCATACCAGTGTTGTGTTTGTTGTGTTTGTTGTGTTTCTTTCTTCAGTGCTGGAAGCCTTATTACTGGAAGGGTGTAGGATATTGTGTTGATGTTATTGCTGCATTGCAAGGAATGGATTGTTTCTTTTATTTTCCTTGTTGTTGTGTTGATTTCCTTGTCTATAATTCATTTATTTCCCAGTCAAAGGTATGATCCTGTGCCCTGCAGTATTCGGCTATTTCATAATTCCTGGTGTTGCCTCTCTGAATAGCTCTCTTGTGTTCTTTTTATCTTTGACCCAAGGAACGCTTTGATTCACCTATGTAGGAGGCAGGACAGTCCATACATTGTAGTCAGTAAATTATGTTGTTCCTTTCCTTAAGTGGGACTGGGTCTTTTGGTTTTGAGAGGATCTTCCTTAAGGTGGATGTAGTGAAGAGGTAGCATTGAATGTTGTGTTGTCGGAGGTCTTGTCTCAGGTGCTCACTGGTATTCTTCATGTAAGGCAGACATATGCATTTAAGGGGTTCTTTATCTTCATGATTAAGTCCAGTGGTTCTGTGTAAGGCTCTCTGGACATCCTTAGCGTGGTATCCATTGGAAAAGAGAACCCTTTGAAGGTGTCTTTCTTCTTTTCTGAGGTCAGGTGGGTTAGAAATAATGCTTCTTGCTCTTGCAAACAGGGTGGTGATGACACTATTTTGAGCTGAGACTGGATGGTGTGATGCATTGTTGAGGTACTGGTCAGTGTGGGTTGGTTTCCTGTAGATGGTAAC